>NSJW01000319.1:690410-933859 GCA_019955255.1 Castanospermum australe | reverse complement strand
AGCTTACCATGGTAAAAGCATTGCGACAGCTAGCCAGCACCACTCTGCTTGTAGAGTTCAGTGTGATGCAACTCGCCATGGACCTTCAAGAAAGCAATCAAAGAAGAAACTAAAGACCATAATTTTTAAATCCAAGGGCTAGGAACCTATGCTTCTTCGTTTTGATTCTTCCCTTCACAGAAATTATAAGATTACAGAATTCACTGATACCACTTGGTTTAAAAAGAACACTACTATCATTCTGAGACTCTTAGTTGATTAAGTAATAATTATCATAAAAGCTGAAATAATAAATATCAGACATCCATAAATGAGAATTTGTTTCATTCAATATTTCAACATCCTCCAGAAAAACCACTTATCAGTCATCATCTTTTCTTACGAATGATATTTCTTAAAAAAAAACAAATAGCTCATCCCAGTGTTTGGAGAAAGGATTCACACAAATATTAAGAAGTCAACAATGTAAAGATACTTGAAAGAGGAGGGGGCAAAGAACACTTCAAAGGTGACTGCACCAGCCAACCACATTTATTTTGAAATTTAAAACTGAAAGTCTTAATTATCAACTTCAAATGGACAAGATAAATTTGAGGAAATTATTACATGTGTGACACCTGAGTAGCAGCCCAGCCCACATTGAAGATTGCTGCAAACACGCTGTAACTCATAGTTTGAAAACTTGATGAACTGGTAGCAAAGATTTTACAAGGTAGACAACCACCAAAAACAGAAGAAAATGAAACAGCCACCAATAAAGATCCGGCACCATGCCATATCTTGAAATGTCCAAACCTGTCTATCTATCAAGCAAGACTGCAGAAATAAGCATTTCTAGCAAAATAAGGTCTGAAAAGAACATAACAAGATAAGGAAAAAAAAATATTTTATATTTCTTAGAAATATAAGGACCCAAACAACTACAAAGTAGATTAACATGACGTCAAAGGAATAACTTTTAATAAGCATTTCTAGCAAAATAAGGTCTGAAAAGCACATAATAAGGAAAAAAATATTTAAAATTTCTTAAATTTATAAGGACCCAAACATCTAGGTTAGCATGATGTTAAAGGAATGATTTTTACCTCGTATCACTTCTAGGGAAAATCTGCAAATTCATGGTGAATAAAAGAAGGTATCTGGATGAAATTATAGAAGGATTTAAGTGAACTTAACTATTTTATCTGATAATGAAGGTTTATAATATGATTTTAGGTAGGTAGAAACCATGAGGTAAAGTCTGCTTAACATCCGAAACAAAAATTTTGGTTCCTCAGTTATTAGACAGGCTGGAACAATAAGCAGCTAGAGCCATCCCCCTCCCTCCACCCGGGGACTAAAATGAGAAAAAAAAAAATGAAAGCCAGATGAATGTGAAGTTTAGGGGCAAAAGCATGTTAAGTAGTTCCCTAGAATGAAGGAAAAAAAAAAAAATGTTAAATACCAGTTCACCAGTAAATATGGTCGCAAATCCATCAGCCACTTGACCTGAAAGCATCACAGTAGCTGCATTCCTATGAAATGGGAAAAAAGAAATGTCAAAATGACAAAATGTTGGAAGTAACAACTGATTTTGTGTAAGATATATTAGAATAAAAGATTTTATGGTGTCGTACAAAATTGAATATGTTTTACATTAACAGTCCAAAATAATGTGACTCTAATAGCACTGGTTCAGAGATTTAACAAGGAAAGTTTGGTAGTTTATGCTTCCTCACTGTACTGCTGTCAATGGGACTGCAGAACAGAAGGGCTGAGAGAAATTCTTACAAGAAGAAATACAATCAAAGGTCTCCAGGGCATTCGAGAGGTCCAGGGCTCTCCCAATTCCACTCCTATACAAATTCTTTTTCCCTCCCTCTCGGTTAACTTGTCCCTTACATACAAATACCCCCCAAAAAACTATAACTGGTCATTACCAGTAATTCTAAGTTGACCCAGTCAACTATTACAATATTAATATTCTACTCCCTTCTTTTCTTCCTAACATACACCCTCTTAATTAGAGGGTGGCTATCAATACTCCCCTCCAAAGCTTTCACCTTGTCCTCAAGGTGAAAATTAGAAAAATTCTCCTGAATAGAAGACAATAACTCCCAAGAGTTCTCACAATCTGGAAGATCCTTCCACTGGATGAGAACTTCGGAAGCGCCCTTAGCATTGTATCGGAGTTGAAGGACTTGAGCTGGCTGGACCTGCAACTCCAAATCCTCAGACAGCATTGGAGGTAAAGGATGAGGTTCATGAGGAACAACAACAGCTTTCTTGAGTAACGAGACATGGAAGACAGGATGTAACCTGCTGTCAGCTGGAAGCTGTAGCCGATAGGCAACCTCCCCAATCTTGTGGGAAATTTGGTAAGGACCATAAAATCGAGGACTCAACTTCTCATTAATCTTTTTAACAAGAGATTTGAGTCGATAGGGCTGCTATTTTAAGTAAACCCATTCCCCAACTTGGAAAACAACTTCCCACCTATGTTTGTTGGTCTGAACTTTCATTCGATTCTGGGCTTTCTCCAAATTTTCCTTCAACTCAGCCAACATAGCATCTCTCTCTTTAGTCAACTGGTTTACTTCCTCAACATTTGAAGGAAAAGTGCTCCTTCTAAACAACAAGGGAGGGTCCCTGCCATAGAGAGCCTTGAATGGAGTAGTTTTTGTAGAACTATTGTAATTGGTATTGTATACCAAAATTCTGCCCTGCTTAACCATCTTGGCCATTGTTTGGGCTTATCACCTGTAATACAACGAAGATAGGTTTCTAGGCACCGATTAACCACTTCCGTTTGCCTATCGGACTGTAAATGATATGCAGAACTGAATTTCAGCTTTGTCCCTGCTTGCCTAAACAGTTCAGTCCAAAAATGACTAAGAAAAATCTTATCTCTATCTAAAACAATAGAGACAGGAAACCCATGCAGCTGAACCACATCCTTGATGAAAACTTCAGTAACTTCCTTGGCTGTAAACGGATGGAAAAGTAGTAGGAAATGGGCATATTTGGTAAGTCTGTCAACAATTACCATGATAGTATCTTTACCAAGAGTTTAGGTAGTCCCTCTATAAAATCCATGGATATGTCGGTCCAAGATTGCTGAGGGATGGGTAGTGGTTGAAGCAAACCAGCTGAAGACAAAGTTTGATATTTGTTTCGCTGACACACATCACAAGCTGAAACAAATTGCTATATATCCTACTTCATACCATCCCAAAAAAAGTGTCCAGCAACTCATTTATAGGTTCTGAAAAATCCCGAGTGTCCACCCAAAGGAGAATTGTGAAACTCCACCAAGATCATAGGTATACGTGTGGATTTCTTTGACAACACCAGCCCAACCTTATATAAAAGAGTGCCCCCTGTCAAATGATACCCCTTGCGGGACTTGAATTTTGAATTAAATCCTGCACTATTAATTTTAAGCCCGGATCAGATTGAATCTCCTCAGACCAGCTCTCCAAGTCATTGAGATGGATAGTAGTAAGGGCTGCAAACATCATCTTTCGAGAGAGTGCATCAGCAACTCTATTGTCTACCCCGGGCTTGTATTTGATTTCGAAATCAAACCCCAACAATTTAGAAGTCCACTTATATTGTTCTTCATTCATTAAATGCTGTTTTGAAAGAAATTTAAGGCTACGCTGGTCTGTATTAATAACAAAATGTCTGCCTATCAAATAATGTCTCCATTTCTGTATTGTCATAACTATTGCCATCAATTCCCTTTCATATACAGACTTCATTTGGGCTCTTTCGGACAAGCCTTGGCTGAGAAAAGCTACAGGTCTTCCTTCTTGTAGTAGTACTGCCCTAGTTCCTTTACTAGAAGCATCAGTTTCTAAAACAAATTGCTTAGAAAAATCTAGGATAGCTAATACCGGCAAAGTAGTCATGGATCAAAAGCAGCATATGCTTCATGTCCCCAGTGGAAATTTTCCTTCTTAAGCAATTGTGTGAGAAGTTTGGCTATTTTTCCATACTCTCTCACTAACCTCCGATAATATCTGGTAAGACCAAGGAATCCCCTTAACCCCTTAACATCAGTTGGTATTGGCCATTGCAACATGGCCTCAACTTTCTTTGGATCCGCCGTTACTCCTTCAGCTGAAATAACATGTCCCAAGTATTCAATTTGCGACTGTCCAAAGCTACACTTTTTCTTATTAACAAAGAGGTTGTGCTCCCGCAACAACTGACATACAAACCTCAAATGACTAAGATGAGCCTTCATGTCCCTACTATAAACTAGGATGTCATAAAAAAAGACCAACACAAACCTCCTCAAGGAAAGGTTTAAGCATCTCGTTCATCAAAGACTGAAAAGTTGATGGTGCATTAGTTAATCCAAAGGGCATCACCAAGAACTCATAGTGGCCTTCATGTGTGCTGAAAGCTGTTTTGTGAATGTCCTCTTCTCTCATTCTAATCTGATGGTATCCAGATTTAAGGTCCAATTTAGAAAAAAACAGGTGCCCCTCCTAACTCATCAAGCAATGCATCAATCACCGGAATTAGGAATTTGTCGGGTATTGTAATTTTGTTAAGTGCCCTATAATCCACACAAATCCTCCAACTTCCATCTTTTTTCTTAACTAAAATGATAGGACTAGAGTAAGGACTAACACTCGGTTGAATGATCCCTGCAGTAAGCATTTCATCCACCAACTTCTCAATTTCAGCTTTTTGATAAAGAGGGTACCTATGCGATCTAAGGTTAGGTATTGTGGCTCCTTCCTTTAACAAGATGGCGTGATCATGTCTCCTTGATGGAGGTAAACCCTGTGGCTCCTTAAGCACATCCTCAAATTCATGCAAAACCTCCTCAATCTCCTCTTTAGTGCTAGTGTTTGCAGCTGTTCTGCCAAACATTGCCTTGTACTCTATATAAAAACCCTGCCCTTCATCCCTTAAAGTTTTGATCATGGATTTCATAGATGCAGCAGACTTGGACAGTGCAGGTTCTCTTATTGTGATCAGCTTTCCATCAACTCTGATTTTCAAAGTAAGTTCCTTAAAACTGGCCCTTATTTCTCCTAACCCTTCTAACGAGTCCATGCCCAACACCATATCTGCCCCACCTAAGCCAAACAAAAAGAAATTCTATTTTATTTCCATTCCTTGTAACTGTAGCATCACCCCTTGACTTGCCACTTTGCATTTAACCTTGTGCCCATCACCCACTTCCACAAAATAAGTAGGTGTATCAACTATTGTCAAATTTAATTCTGCCACCAAATCTCTTTATATAAAATTGTGAGAAGCCCCACAGTCCACTAACACCACCACCTTCTTCCCTTTTACCTCACCCCACAGTTTTAGGAACTTTTTAAAAGTCAACCCCATTATACTCTGAATTGAAAGTTGCTGAGCTTTGTCCTCTAACTCCACCTCGCCTTGACTTTCGGTTCCTTCCTCGTCTTCAAGATTTCCATCCCTTTCCTTCACCAGCATCACATGGTATTGCTTGAATTTGCAAATATGGTCTGGGCCATATTTCTCATTACATCGGAAACAGGGACCCTTTTTAATCCTATCCTACAGTTCAGCTTCAGACAACCTCCTAGTCCCTCCTCCTCTCTTGTTCCCACTAGCTTCCCTGGCTCTGTTTTCTATTCCGGCTTTGTACGCTCCAATTGGTTTAGTGAAGGTAGAACCCACCCTGTTTCAGCCCTATTGGACCCCAAAAATGAGTTAGGCTTGGCCCCAAGGTCTACAGTAGTACTTTTGGATGATGGAAATCCTATGAAATAGCCCCCCGTTTTCTAAATTCCTCCCGAGCTGCCCCTAGTTCTACTTTTGTTCAACACTTTATTCTTTTCATCGATTAGTTGGGCCATGTCCATCACTTCCGACAAGGTACCGGTCAGATGCAGCTTCACTTCGGCGCGAATCTCTTCCCTCCGTCCATTCAAGAATATCCCACGAAGAAACTCTGGGTCTGTGCTCCTCAGAGCGCGTAAAGCTCAAACCTCTCTCGAAACTCTTCAACCGACCCTTCTTGCCTCAACCCAAGCAAGATCTCATATGGGTTTTGCACCATAGACTGCTGAAACCTCCTAATCACTGCATTTCAAAAAATTTCCCACGTTGCATTCGGTGTGCAAGATTCCCACCATTGGAACCAACTCAACCCACGGCCCTCCATGGCCACCATCACAGCTTGCAATTTCTCTTCTTCGGTCACACCCTTGACTTGAAAATAGCGCTCTACTCTATTTACCCATCCATAGGCGTCTTCCCCGGCAAACAGGGCAATCTTGAGCTTGCGCCAATGGTCTTTCATTCCCTCTATTCTTGGACCCTCTACTGATCTCCCCTCCATACTTTCATTTTCTTGGCTGTTTTCTGGAGCTCTCTGTGTTGATTCACCGTGAAGCCCACGAGTCAAACGCAGTAGCTCTTCAAGAACATCCTCTGTTCTCTTCATCCTGGGCTTCGTGCAACTCTTTCCAGTTTCTTTCTTGCTCCATTTGTCGCCTTCAGTTTTCGAAACCTCTCTCCAACGACTCTAACCGTGCCTCCATTCTTGTATTCACCATAAATTGCTCCCTGGATGGGAGCTCTGATACCAGTTAATAGTACTGGTTCAGATATTTAACAAGGAAAATTTGGTAGTTTATTCTTCCTCACTGTACTACTGTCAATGGGACTGCAGAACAGAAGGGGCTGAGAGAAATTCTTACAAGAAGAAATACAATCAAATCAAAGGTCTCCAGGACATTCGAGAGGAGGTCCAGGAGCTCTCCCAATTCCACTCCTATACAAAGTTCTTTTTTCCCTCCCTCTCGGTTAACTTGTCCCTTATATACAAATACCCCCCAAAAAACTATAACCGGTCATTACCAGTAATTCTATGTTTCACCGAGTCAACTATTACAACATTAATATTCTACTCCCTTCTTTTCTTCTTAACATACACCCTCTTAATTAGAGGGTGGCTATCAGACTATGCAAAAATAATTCCTATAGCAGGCGTTCTTGCCATATTTTTTTTTTACTATAAGCATCCTAAGATGAGGAAAATGGCACAGCATATCACAAGCTCACTTCACAACTCAACCAACACATCTATGTCTAGTGAGGCTGACCCACTGCATCTTCTTGTTATCAATTAGCTCCTTTATGGAACATTTGCTCACTAATTTTAGCACCCCATTAAGCTATTTTCATTTTGCAAATCAGTTTAAGTCTATGTCAAGCACATTTATAGGTAATTATTAACAGAATACATTTCTAGGTCTTTATTATCCCGGGCAACTTCCCCTCAACCTATCAATTGGATTCCTAGCAAATCTTTATTGCCAGCCAACTTTTCCATATCTGCAATTGCGTTTCAACTTCCAGCTACATTATTTGACAAGTGCAAAAAATAAATAAAAACTATTTGATCGTAAGATGCACCTTGGTGAAAGTCCAATATCTGTCAAGAACAATAATAAATAGGTGAACCAACAAGCAGCAGTTATGTCGTTGAGCATGTGTCCCATGCCATAATAAAAGACAGGCCATCTTCCAAGGGGCTTAGTATATGAGTCATCTTCAGTACCCATCATGTCCTCTTCAATGAGTGCAAACACAAACCTGCAGGGTGTAAAGTCATGCTTTTAGCTTGCAAGCAGAAAGATCAATCCTTCTTGAAAAATAAGTTTTCTTTTCTCCTTACTTTCTGTGTTTTTTCTTTTCTTTTTTTTTCATCTTTCGTCTCATTTTCTAATGGATACAGTTTATCTCCCACAGAATAAATTGAAACCAAGCACCCAACACATGAAATAGTAGGCAGGAACAGAGTAAAAAAAGGGGAGGGGGGGTGGCGGCGGGGGGAAATTAAAGGAAAATCACACATTTTGATTCCTCCTTTGTTTATTGTTCACCTCTGCAAAGCATCCCTTTGCCAAAAAAACTAAGCCAAAACAACCTACTTTTCAGACAAAACAGAGAACTTTCTCCAATATACATAAGAGGAATAGTGACAGTTCATGCTGTGTACATAAGGAATTTTTCCTACTCAATTGAATGGGGAAAAGAAATACAAAAGTGAAAAAAATCCGGAACGGTAAATTTCATCTAATGTTTAAAATTTAGATGATTCGAAGAGCTTCTCTCGTACATGAAACATAATCATTCTACTATGTAAAGCCTCTTCTTTTTCCAACCAGAGTTGACTAAATCAATACTACATTCTGGCAGCATTAGAACTCAATCCAACTACAAGAAGGCAGAGTTTTTAAAGCCAAGAATGAAAAGGAAATTTTCTTGAAAGATGAAGCTGCAAAGCCCTAAGCTCATGTACCATTACAGTCCATAAAAGATGCTTACAAAATTTTCGAAGACAGATCAACAATGTGCACTTATACTATGGCAAGCAATACGGCATATTTGAATTTTGACATGATAACCGAATTGAGCCTTTAAATTCATTCCATCAATAAATGTCACCTTGCAATTTTGCATATTAAGAAAACGCGTCACAGCAGAGTCAAAAACAGATCATATCACATATTACAGCAGAAAAGAACAGCACCGGAAGAAAAGCTTTACATAGAAAGCGAACCCCATCACCCAAGAACCGCTACTGACAAGAAAAGAATATCCTAAAAAACAGAGGCACAACCAATGGAAAACAAAATTATAACTATAGCTATAGCACCGTGTTCAGCAATAGCACCGTGATCTCCATGAACCAACTACAAAACAGAACATGGAAAGCTGCACGCCCTCAACCAACAAAATTCCTCCTTTTCAAGACCCAGAATTACAAACAGCAAAGAAGAAGATGCAAAATGATGCAAAACAGATGATTTCAAGAAAAGGGTTTAGTTTGGATACATACAGAAACAAAATGTGAAGCTAGCCAATACACCAAAGGAACCGAACCAAGTTAGCTACAAAAGAGGAAGAAAGTGATTATATGAACTCCATGGACACAATATTCAATGGAATCTATGCTACATCCATATCCTAGTCCTATCCTTATTCCTTACCACATATGCCCGGAAAAAAACAGAATACAATATTGCTGTCTCTTGTTTCTCCCTTTTGCGTGCGGTTGCTCTGACTCTGACCGGTTGGTTGGAAATTTGGAACGTAAAGTCCCAAGTACGAGAATGACAAGAATGCCCCCATGCGATATAGGATAATACTAGGAACCAAAGGCCACGTTTTAATGGGAAGGACATGTGCCCTTAACTCGGTTTGTTGTCTCCCAGTGAGTGTGGGAAAACTCGACAAGTGGCTGCACGCAGGTATGGGTAAAGGGTGTGCCTAGGAACCATCAACTATGAAGTAGCACTGTAGCAATGTGCAAATCACAGGCACTGGTAAAGCCTTGGCATTAATGGCAATTAGCAGATTAGGAGGGGCAAAGAAAAAATAGCAACTTGGCATTGCGTCATAGCATGTAAAAATAAAATAAAATATAGATGCTTTCATTTTTCTTCAACTTGACATTGTTATATTACGGAAGAGAAAGACACTAATTATTTACGATGATATTTACAATTACCTTATTATAGAAATATTTTATGTCTCTGTCTCATGTAGTATGACATTGTCATATTTTTAAGAAAAATAAAGAGATTCAAATTCTATTAAAATATTATTTTAATAATGAATTGAAAAATAACAGCATTCGTTGTAACAAGCCACGTACAATTTTTCAAAAGACAGTGTTGCGTTGATTATTTCACAGGGGAAGAGCCGTGAAGTCCAAGTATTTATGGTTGTCGGTAACAGCCATGAATGACATTGACAAGTTCGCACACGTCAATTCGTTATCAGTAGATCTAACCTCAAAAGCATCAAATTAGGACGGCAAAAATATCTGTATTGTATATATTATAAAACGTGATTTTTAAATATTAAATTATAATTTTTATATTTAAAAATATAATTTATTCCTGTAAATTTATAAATATATATATTTATGTAGATGTAATTTTTTAAAAAAATATATATAAAGAAGATTGATTAATTAATATATTAATTATTTATATTATTTAATAATTTTTTATATAATATTTATTAATTTAATCACTAAATAAATTTATATATTATGTTGATAATTTTTATTAAATTTTAAAAAAAATTAAATATAATATAAAATATAATCTAATAATTTATATTTTTTTATATTTAAAAAATATATATTAGATTAATTTTTAAATATATTATTAAAAATATAAAATAATTTTTAAATTAATGTAAAATTTTATATTTATATAATAAAGACTTTAAATTTAACAATAAATTTTATAAAAAAAATATCAAATAAAAAATTATTTAATGGTATAAGATTAAAATTTGATTTATACAAGTATCAATTGATCTTTAACTATATATATATATGAGTAGAAATTAATTAACACTTATTACTTACACCAATCACTTACACTATTTAATAATTTTTTATAAATAAAAAGACTACTTTCATTTCATAATTTATTTTTTATTTTTATTTTTGTCCTCTAACTTTTTTTTTTTCAAATTAGTGCTCTAATTCTTAATAATAACTAAACATTTTCTTTAAGTAAATTTTCGTTAGAACCATTAGCATAGGTGGCAAATACACAATGAGGTGGAGTCTAACTTGACAAATACATATCTAATTTTGAAAATTTTTATGGTTGGTGCACCCATTTCATCCTTTTCTGGTCTACATTTAGGATTCCTTCTTCTTCTCATTTTTCTTCTCACTATTGCAACTTCTCTCTTTATTAATTTAATCCCCATTTCATCCCCTTCAGCTGATGAAGATTTTTTGGGTAGTTCATTCCATCAGAGAAGGGAAGAAACAGGGAGAAGAAGAAAAAAAAAAAAACAAAAGAGGAGAAAGCTTTAGAGAATCAAAAGAGTATCCAGGGGTGAGCAACTCACACAGAGAGAGGAAGATACAAAAATGCAAAAACAGAAGAGCAGAAACTTTAGAAGCTTGCAGAAAAAGAGTAAAAGCAGAGGAAGAGGAGCAAGTGAGTTGCGCCTTTAGTCTTAGGTGCATTACTTTGGATAACATTACAGAACCTCTAACTCTCTCTCTCCATTCTTCTCTCTCTCTTCTCTTTCTCTGTGATATGATGATTGTGTGGTTCTGGTTCTTTTGGTTAAGTTGAGTAGGAGTTTAAATCACAGAATTGAGTTATACTTATATATGATGAAGTGCTTAATTGCTGCGTTTTTCTTTGTTTTATTTTATTTTTTAGACTTTGGTTTATTTGGATGAGTTTTGAAAGAGAATGACAATTTTTGTTACTTTTTGGTTGTCGAAGAAATTTTGAGAGTAAAAGTGTAAAACAGAGGGAAAGAGAGTTGCATTCATACACTCTCGCCGGACTGCAAAAGCAATTCTAAAGAGCTTTTCCAACTTGAAACGACGTCATTTCACGTTTCATCCTCATGTCATATATATTTAACGGCACATTTGCCATGTAGGAGCCAACTGAGATCATTTCGTTACTGTTATTAACGAAAGTAGTCACGAGACAAATATTTAGTTATTATTATGAGTTAGAAGAAAATGTTTCGAATCAAATCAGAGTAAAAATAAGTTAAAGGAGGAAAGTATCTTTTTTATTTTTTTTATATAATATAATTTTTATTAATTCAACTGTTGAATTAAATTTATAAATTATGTTGATCATTCTTATCAAATTTTAAAAAAATTAAATATTAATAAAAATATAATCAAATAATTCATAATTTCTTATATTTAAATAGTATATATTATGTTAATTTTTAAATATATTATTAGAGTATAAAATAATTTTAGATTAATGTGAAATTATATATATATATAATCTACATAATAGGAACTTTAAATCTAACGATGAATTCAATAAAAAGCTATTCAATGGTATAAAATTGAGTTTGATTTATATCGATATCAATTGATTCTTACCCTATACGAGTGAGTATATGAGTATATATATAAGTGGCACTATCCTATTCTAAGAGAATAATACATAAATTGAATTAATTAACCACTTATTTATGTGTCTGGAACCACCAATTTATTAATCATTTAACTACTTATTTAATAATACTGAATTAATCATTTATATAATTAAATTAATCATATTTTATATTACATCACTTAAGGTACTAAAATTAATTAAGATAAATTAGTTTTTTATATATATATATTATATATATATATATATATATATATATATATATATATATATATATATATATATATATATCTGAGAGGATTGTTTATTATGATAAGTGAAAGAAATGAATCTTAACAATTGAATTTTATATGAATGGTCAATATCAAAATAAAAAGTTATATAATTTTTTTAAGTGACTATATAAGTTTTAAATAATATCTAATCCTAATAATCCATATTCTCTTACCTTTCATAATAAAAATTACTTTCATTAATAATATGATATTTAAAAAAAATAAATTTACCAAAGCATCATTATTGTTGAATAGTATTAAAAAGTTTTTATAATTATAGTGAAATTTATTAAATGATATAAAAATATAATTAAAAATTAACATAAAAAAATATATACATCGATATAAATTAAAATTAAACTCAGTATAATAAAAGAAAAAAAGTTGAAAAGTACAAAAACAGGCAATAAAAAGTGGTTAGAGATGAATCAATCATTATAATAGGGTCTAGATTTTTCACATAATTGTTTTTCTGTTAGTTCGATCTTTTATATAGGGATTAGTCGCAATTCTTACACGTAAATCCACAAACATGTGAATTTCGCACATGTAGTACCCAATTTTGACACCATCTTATTTCCTTTTCCTACAAAAATAACACATACCAAACTTCATTTATCGTGCAAGAAGGTTGTGGGGCTTATTGTGGCTCACCAGATTCCGTCTAGTTTGGCCTTAGATAATGATTCGATGCAGAAAACTTCAAACTCCTACCACCAGAAAGTACCAAACAAGTATGGAAGTGAGAAGCTTCTATCAGAATGTGAAAGCAACAATAAATGTCATTTTGGTGACAAATGGGTATAGGCTCCAAGGCACGTAAGAGTGGTCTACCAAGAAAAGAAGACACTTTTTCCCTCAAACAAAAAAGAGGAAGGAGGTGGGAAGACACCATTCAGTATCCAGGTGAAAGAGTGTCTGCAGAACCCATTAAAAGCCAAACTAGAATCCCCTCAACACCATGTCCCAACCAAAACGTCTAACCCAGACAGTTTCTCACAAGCAGAAAGCATCAGTTTTCTGTGGGGTAATGGGACTGGTACAGACATAATTGATACTTAGTGCTTTATTACTGGCAAATCCCAATCAACTATAGCACCACAAACTTCACTTCCAACCACAATGCCAATAAGGTAGTAATAATCATAGTTACCAGATTCGCAATATTTTTCTAGTATACTGTTAGATACGGATACACGGTTTGTCATTTCTCATCAATATTCACTAAAAAGTACTTTATACATGGAAGTACCACGAATTAATAGGTGAAAAATTCATAAGCGGAAATTAATTCGCGGGACTTGGGGAAATCTGTCAACTACGGTAATTATAAACATAATTTCTTAGTAATGCCATTACCAGAAGGACTGGGTAAAGGACTTGTGCCAGCTTTGCTGGATGCCCCAATTAATGAAAAAAGAAAAGAAAAACTTGGTGATTTGGTATCCAAGTAAAGTATCAACTTCTTTTTATAATCGAATGATAACATTTTGCACTTACAAGTAATAGCCAAAATTATGTATTTTTAAAATACATGTAGTGAGGGAGAGATTCTTAGTTCCTACGAAAAGTCTCTAAAAGCATGCCACATTAAATAAAATATGTCTATATTTCAATTTTTGTATATTTTTACGTTTTCTAAAACTACCAGAATTCTTTTTAAAAAAATAAATACAGTTGTGCACAGAGACTCACATGTACAGTGTTTAAATACAGACGAGTTTTATCTAAGCAGGACATAGACATGGTAAAATTTTGGATCCTTCGTGAAAAAAATTAAAAAAAAAAATCTCTTACACTAATAACCGAGAATTATCACAGTAAGGTCAACCAAAAGAAGAGAAATTTTTTCAAAGTCTAGTTCATAAGTGACAGTTTTATTAATTTTCTATACCATTTGAGTCTCAATTAAAAGTGACATTTAATACAAGTATTTAAAAAGAAGAAGAAGCAGCAGCAGCAGCAGCTAATGTCAAGTGCATAAGTTAACTAGAATTTCAACCTTCCTATAACTATTAGGAGAATTTTTAGTTTAATTGTTCAAGGATTAATTTGACATATTAGTTATAGTTAAAAACCAAATGATTACTTAAACTGATTATTTAATTTAAGATGACTAATAACTAAAATAAACGAAATAATCACCTTAAATAATTATTTTTGTTTCTAATTATAATTATCATGCTAAACTGTTCCTGAAAGTTTCCCTAACTCTTAGTATTAACTATTAATTACTGATGTGGAAGGGAAGCCTGGAGCCTCCCCGCAAATCAATCATCTTTACCATTGTTAATCGCTACCAATGTTGACCCAAAAACAAAATAGTACTGCTAACAAAACCAGATAGTGGAGGATGCAGGACACAACCACAATCTTCCATTTTCCCAAGGACTTGGCCCGTTCTGTCACATTATAGCAACCCATATTGGGATCCTCTAGTTGTAATCAAGCACTTCTGCATTTTGATCAACTACCAAAACCCATGACCAGAAAATATTATTTTTCCATTAAGTCTCAGAAACAGAAAGAGACAATGATTGAGCTCTGGAAAAGCTGAGAATAGAAGATTCTGGATTATGCTCCCATAGGGTCGAGTGATTGATGCAAGTGCAGTGAATTCAAATCATTACTATTTATGCTTTCATAGTCTTCTTTCTGCTCACTTACTGCCACACGAGAGAGGAGACGATGCCTGTATGAGTGGGCCAATTGAATAAGATTAGATTTATTTACTGATTAAGACCCTAGTTGGATTTATCATATAAAATAAGAGACTATGCAGTCATTAAGTATTAAAAAAAAACACCCAAAAAAAAAAATGCGCCGTTAAGATTCTACCATTAGTATTTATGAAAATATTTTATGTTTAGATTTTGGTAGTGGGGTCTCAATTCCTTTTGCTTTGTTTGTTTAATGATGAAGGGAAAGTGCAAGCCTTACTCACCCTCCTCATTGTAGATCTGCATCACAAAGAGTTGCTTAATTCTTAAGATTGTGCATGAATCTGTACATTGCTCTTTTTAGTCGAGTGATTGAATTAACCCTTTGGTGTGTCTTGCAAAAGGTATATGACTCCAACTAGGAAGCCCTATGCTGCCACATGCAGGGTACTCTTTAGTAATAGTGGAAAGTGCTAGCATCCAAGGTCATCCATAGTGACCTGCATGGGCTACGTATGAGAGAGAGAGAGAAAATATAATAGTTTTAGAAGTGTATATCTCTGTGGGAGCACTCTCTTTGGAGGAGCTCACTAGTCTTTTGCCAAGGTCGTTAAAAAGAAAGCAATAGTTGCCATTTATGTATGAAAGGCTGAGTGGTGCTTTTCATTATTTTAAGGCTAAATTATAATAAACGTCCTCTAATTATGAGTCATGTGACAAAAATCTCTGCATTTTAAAACTTATCAATATGACTTAATGAATTTATTAAAATGTGCATATTAACTTTTTATAGAGGGATTTTCTGCATATATATAAAAGTTCAATTTGTATCAATATGTATGTTTTGGTATATTTAAGAAGTTATATTAGTAAATTTTAAAGTATAAGAGAATTTTCTACTTACGATTTATAATTGAGGGGAGTTTCTTGTAATTTAATCTTATTTTAATGTGAAAGTTAATCTTCTCTGGGCACGTCATGGAATTGAGATTTATACAAGCCAAAACAAGGGTCATTGCCTTGAACCACCCTCTTCAACTCCTCCCCTGAAGACAAATAGTTCTTATGCCTCACTAATTGATTGATTGCAGTTAATTAAAATCAAAGGAAACTGTATCAGTGTTGAATTGACAGTGACACTGATAA
The DNA here is from genome assembly GCA_019955255.1 of Castanospermum australe. Taxonomy (NCBI): domain Eukaryota; kingdom Viridiplantae; phylum Streptophyta; class Magnoliopsida; order Fabales; family Fabaceae; genus Castanospermum; species Castanospermum australe. The sequence goes on along the minus strand of NSJW01000319.1, from coordinate 917,875 downwards.
CAAATTTACCAGGTCATCTTCCAGCTGTTGAAAACACTCCCAATTGTACCTTTTTTTTTTTTAATCATGTTCATCCATAACTGGATGACATTATGACAGGGATTATGCAGAATCCCCATCAATCATGTTAGGTATGCTTAGCTGCTGAAATCTGCTTTGAGTCTAACTTTTCCATTTTTTTGTTATTCATTATATATAAAGGAGGAAAAAGAATCATTTCCCATTTTCCACATATAAAAAAAAGTCATCTCAGTATTGGTCCCTGGTCGGTGGTACGTGGCAGCTTATCATTTGTCAGCTTGGTATGGGGTGAACCTCAACCATATACAACTCTCACCGACCCTTGGAATTTTTCGGCAAAAGCTTGTGTTGGGTTTTGAGAAAGCAAGAACCTTTAGCCATAAGCAAACTAACAAAGCCAAAAAAGTTTAAAACTTTGCTGATATTAAATACAACAGTAAGTGAGCACATTATTTCCTCTATATAAAACCTTCTTTGCTGCACATTTTTCTCCCACAAGCAATCCACTACTTCTGTACCAGTTTCAGCCCCATACTAGTTTCAGCCTTTCAGCATCCAAATTAAGGAAAATGGCATATTACTCTGCTCAAAACTCTCAGCCAGCTCTGCCCTTGCACCTCTGTCTGTTCCTGCTCACCCTCTTCATTTTCCTGGGTTTCTCATGGTACTCAAGCTACGAGTCAATAATGGAGAACTTGATGGACCAGGTGAAGATGTTTCTAATGGTTTCCCCACTGCTGCTTCTGCTGGTTTTGCACTTCCTTTCCAACTACGGAGGTAGAGAGGTCTTTGTCGTCCCTGATTCCTTTGCCAGAGAAAGAGTCACTGCACAGAGCAGGAGGAACTCCTTGGGGAGTAGGGTTATTTCTTGGTTGTTCTGTTGTTCATGATATCTTACCAATCTTCCTTCCAAGAGCGTTGGTTTCCTCTCCTCAGCAGGTGAAGGCAGTGAGCTTCTGATAGAATTTAGCATGAAATGAAACTTCCTTTGTAATTACTGTAAGCTTGTGAGTTCTCTGCATTGTTCATGAAACAAGAGTTCTCTCTTATTACTTCTTTGAGTTCTTTCTATCTATTTTGTTTCTTATCAAAGTCATGCTGTGTCTTTTCAGTATAGAGACTGTGAGTATAAACATTTAGAGAATTTGATTTGAGTACCTTCTGATATTTAGTCTTTTAACGTAACATCATGGCTCAATCCCTTTGCTTGAACAAATAAACCAGTCTTTAGCCCTGATGGAAACAAATCAAATAAAGAAGTGGGTCTCACTTTGAAAAAGAGAGTGGCCTCTTAAGAGTGTATTCTGAAGAATATCCTTATGTGATACAAGGTTGTCACACTCATAACTCAAGTTACATCAAGTCTCTTTTGGGACTACTTGATACCGTGAAGGAATACCACAGTAGTCTTATACATCTAGCAGAAAAAGAGTTGGCACACCTCGGTATTTAAATACTAACCCAAATGAACACCCCATGGAAACACATGAGGTCCTTGCAGGTTTTGCAGAAGGCAATCCATCAATTCGAGGGAAAGTAAAATAGAAATACATGCAAGCAAAGAGAGAAATGAAGATATTTGTGTTGGTCAGAATCTCACTTGCAACTAGCATACGAATTTATACTAAGCTATCAAATTAGATGTTTGTGTTAATCAGTCATCTATATAAACAAGTTCATTTTCTTGTTCTGTCCTGGATCCGAGCCACTTGCTCCTCTGATATCCTTTGCAGCATTCTTGGTGCTGATGTGACTCACTTACTCCTAGGGATGCTTGGTTTGGTTAGCCATAGAAAAACTCATCAATGATCAAGCCCATGCCCATCTTCTCTGCTTAAAATCCAAATTCTATGGCCTATAAGAAAGTTTATCTCTTGCATCAGTGCTTAGCTTCAAAAGAAAACCATATACGATTCCCGTTGATCCGTTGGTCATCTCATTAAAGAAGATGATCATGTTATCCAGATCTTAGAAGGCATGTACAGCAGCAGCAGCAAGCTCTTCTTCCCTTTGTTACGTAGTTGGTTACCTTAAGAAAGAAGTTGTATTAGTGTTGTTGACGCCAAGAGGATACTCCTTATCTCTCTCTCTCTCTCTCTCTCTCACACACACACACATATCTATATGTACACTTAAATTTACTGTTATTTTGATACCCATGTTTCTTTTTTTGGATACTTAGTTGTAAGTTATACCAAGCAAATTGTCTAACCAATTAAAATTGAGTGATGAGATAATTCATTAAGGGTTAAAATTTAGAAAACTCCTACTTGTAATATATTTTCTAAAGTTTTAATTGATTTTTCTTTTATAAATTAAATTGATGTAATTTATTTGGGCAACTGATGTGAATGTGCAAATTAAGACTTTTATCATAGTAACAACTTCATGACAAAAAGGAATAAATTGTACATTCAAATAAAATTATGGAATGAAATATACTAATGCAAAGCTTAAGAATAAATCGTTCAATGAAGTAAAATTAAGATAATTCTTTAAAATTCACTCATAATTGAAGGAAAATAAAACATTTCACTGCGCTCTTGCTTGAATAATCAGTTTTCATATCCTTGAAACGGAGCCATATCAATCTTAGACAAACCAAATAACACTAACCAAACTTTCTTCTGGCAACGATCACCTTTGCTTTTCTGTGAGAAGTTGTGGGAGAAATGCTGCTAAGAAACTAATATGACTTGACTGGCAGAGAAGAAGGAATGCTAGAGAGGAAGCAACAACAACGATTTTTCAACTCTTCATTTCTTTGAAAGACTGAAACCCACCTATTTGCAATGCTGAATCTTCCTTTTGTTTTTGGGGGGGGGGGCCAGGGGGAGGGGGGATGGGCTGTCCTCACCAAGTCTCGATCTCAGCTGTGGAAATTTTAAAGCAAACTTTGCTGTCATATTAACCAAGCCTGAACCCATATAATCTTCCTTTTATGTGCTTTCCTTTTGCCAAACATGGGTTTGGTATTTCCATAATTTTCATGAGAATGGATGGTGGATTTAGTACAAGATGAGAGACAGGCTCAAAAGAGAGAAGAGTCCGGCCATTCTACATAGAGGGGTGTTCTAACTTTCAAGTTTTAACTAATGAACATGTGATGTGCTATTGGGCTAAGCAGAACAAACAAAGCTATTGCAAATGGGCCAAGGGTTTATTGATCAAGTGTGAGAGTGAGAGACAAAACAAGGTGCAAGGCTACATAAAGGGCTACAATTGCCTCTTTTCTTTTTATCGGCTTCCTGTGTTGGATTTTGCACCCAGCACCAAACCTAAACCAAAACCCTTTTAGCTTTGTTTCGAAGCCTTGTTCTTGTTTTCTTCTGTGCATTAGCTTGCTTGGTAATATAATGGGTGTAACCTATGGTTGACCCAGAAACAGAAAAGGGTGTAACCTGTGTATATGGGTTCTAATATATGTTGCATCTTAATAACATATTTATGTTATTCGGTTATTACTTTATGCTTCCTTACTCATAGAACTTATTAATAACCATTGAGGTCAGTTTTTAATACAAATTATTAAATATAGAGTTTGCTAAAAAAAAATTAATTTTTGTATATCCACAATATTTTTACAATGTATTTGATGCACATTCATTTTTTTTTAATGTCTTTCGGCTATACAATAAAGGTATTTTTGGATTATTTTTTGCTTCATCTGAGATTAATTCTTTCCTTAATAACCTGAATAGTACAAACAGAAAACATTCTTTTTTTTTTATGAGGCACACTTTTTTTTATTATTCTTAAGAGGTATCCTTGTTCGGGATATTAAAGATATCTCTTCCATAAAATATTCTCTAATAAAATTTGAATCTTTAATATACAAGTAATACTCCTCTTAGTAAGGCTTTAGTTTGCTTACTACTAAGCCATAACATTGTAGCCTTGTGGGCACAAAAAACACACTTCCTTAATCATTAGATAAGAAAAAGAAAAAGAAAATTTGATACTGAAAAGGAAGGAAAACAGCTTGCCCTGGGAAGGAAACAAGTAATAATGCAAAATTCATCAATCATTGACTCATTAAATTTTTACTCATGTATGTTGTGTTTGTTTTGCTTCTGCATCATTAAATGATTTTTTTTCTTTTCACTATAGTATCGAGTTTGTTCATGAATTTTTTTAGAATATAACTCAAGGAGTTAATTTAGTGATTAAGAAGGAGTACTATCCATCTTAATTACTTGCATCTTGGGTTTAAATCTTGAGCCAGCGCATAAAAATATTAATTATCTTACATGCATTAGGTTGATGTGAGAAGTATAACCTTAAAATAGTTTGAAAAGATACTTAATTTCAATTAACGTAAAAATTAACCAAAAAATACCCTGACCATACAAATTAAGAAAAAAAACTTATAATTGTTTAGAATATGTTCTTTATTCTCTCATTGTCACAATTAACTTTTAAAATTAACTTTAGAAGGGTTATACACATAAATATAATTTAAGAAGATAGAATTTTTATGATAAACTAATCTAAAGACTAAAGTTTCATTCTTATCAATTAAGGAAATTAATCTCATCAGATTAATTATAATATACTTACAAAATAAAAATATCCAACTTATCAAGATAATTTTTTTTTGGGTCAAGGAGAGGGGGAGGGAGATGGGATGCAGTCCTCGCCAGGACTCAATCCCAGGTGTGGGAATTTCAAAGCAAACTTTGTTATTATTTTAGCCTGAACCAGCAAAATAATTTGACACATAAATATAATACCTGTTATAAGACAAGGAAACTTTTATCACTATGCCCACCAGACTATTTCCTAAACCTTGCTTTGCAAATAAACAAGCTAGTGCCTTTGTTTTCCACCCTCCAAATTGCAAAGTTGATAGGAATATAATGACAAGATATGAACAAACAGACTCTTTCACTGTAATACATAACATGAACATAAGACATGCTTACATTACCAGAAAATTTATAATTCCAAAATTCACAAGAACATAATTTTAAATAAAAGGTATTCATTGTATCTTACAACAACATTTAGTCTTGAATTGTATAATTAACGTGCACTATAACTATTGCAAAACACGTAAACCTTCACCTTTATTTTTTGAAAATTTTTAATTACAAAATCTATGTTAGCACTGATTTATATTATGTAAGACTCTTTTAATACACATTAAAACTCTCAAAATACATAAGAATCTCTCTCTTATAGTTATAGGACAGTTTTCTCCGTAAAAGTATCACAGGTTTTCTATGCAATGCTGAATAATAGGAAAAAATAATGGTTGACGAATAATAGATAGTCACGATATAATAAACTAAGCTTAAACTATGTATAGGTAAAGTGCAATCTTTCATTCTAGTCCTCCTTAACAAATGGCAGGATTTAGAACTACTGCTACGTATAACACTGTTCTGCTCAATAGTTTGATCCATTTTCTTCAAGAATCGATCCTTGAAACAAACCGTTTTGCATAGATGGAATATGATCCATTTGATCATTGACATTCCAGGGAGAACCCTCTTTTTGGCTTTATTTTTTATATCCCCATTTAAGCAGAGCTTTCTCTAAGGCTGACCTACACTGAATTGTTTGCCCATTCTCCATATTCGTGGCTTTTTATGCCATACACATGCCTCTTTTTCTTTTTCTTTTTCTCCTCCTTTTATTTTCTCTTTCCTCTCCCCCTTTCTCAAAATTTCAACCATTTTATGTGGCAGATATCTAAAACCATTGAAAGGGCAACAAAGATGTAGATAAGAACGACAGCCAAATGCCAGAGGATTACAATCTGATGGTGCAAATGGCACTGCTTTAGTAAAGGGATTTTAGACAAATTTCTGTAAAAGAAGCATAAATGAAACTTTGTTTCAAAAGCACAAACCTGTAAAGATGGAAAAGAAATGTAATGCACAAGAAAGAATACCACCATCTGTATATTTTTTATGATCTATTCATCTCAATCTCATACACCCTCCATCCTTCCCCAAACCACCACCATGCAAACCCATAAGTAAAAGCCTAAAATAATGTAAATATGTAAATATGTAATGAAAAGTTGAACACATAAAAGTACCCAACTAAATGAGCAACTCAGTCTGTTAATGGGCATTTTACAATCTGATACATACTATAGTGCATTCAAATCAAACCTAACCTCATCACTTGCAATGGCCTACGGCCCTTAAAAGTACAAAGGTAGAAAAAGAAAAACATGCAGAGCTATAATGAACAAAAATTTATCCAATGGGTTCAATCGTACCAATTCGAACCGACATGGTGCACTGAAACATGAATAATCATCATCCCCTCATTATCATCTTCTACTTGGTACTCATGATGTGTGAGTGATGAGGCATAATTATTCTTAAGAACATTCTCTGACCTATGAAAGCGCAGATTACAAGAACAAAGAAGAAAAAAGATAAAGTGCGATTTGTCAAGAAAGAATCAAAAGCAGTTTCTACTGAACAAGAACCCCAACAGACCATAACCCGTGTGTTTTCATGCGCGCCGCTGTGCTATACCTTTATTGAAGCAGCTGGCGCGAGTGCAAGTTATGGGCATAAGTTACAATAGGAAGATGCTTGAGAAAATTGATTGAGTTTTGACGAATATGCCGTAAAGCATAGTGTAAAAGTGGGGTTGATGATGCAACCCTCAAAAAGAAAATAAACCATTCAAGAAGCAGAAACAATCCCAAAGGAAAAACAAATACAACCAATTGAAAGGTTGAACCTTTGACAAATATATGTATTTTTCTGCGATTTGGGTTTTTGAGCCCACAAAAAGAAATGCACCCTTCAAGTGATTCTGAGGTAGAAATAAGCGATAAAACGAAAGAGAGAACCTTTGGCAAAAAATTTGCATTTTGTGAGATTCGGTATGCATAATGTATGTGTAGCCCACGCTTGAGGTATGAGTATGAGAGTAATCACATCTTGTACAAATGAACAAAGCAAAAGCAAAAGCAAAGTGGTCGGCTTCATCTTTAGCTTTAACTTTTGCCTACTCTACTCTGATTCTTTTTCCATCCCCACTAAAGGCTCTGTTTTCTGCTTTATGCAATGTATAAGAAGCCCAAGCACAAAGCACAAAAAGAAACCATTGTCATTCATTCTGTATGCAATTCCACCAATTCTCAAACTCTGCAAGCTCCCCCAAGTCACAAACAGTAACAGAGACAAAATCTCAAACCAGCAGAGCAGAGACAGAGACAAAGAAAACGGAGGAAAATGGAGATCTTGTCGCAAATGTGGTCGTTGTTAGGATTACTCACAGTGCTCCAGAACGTGCTGCCGTCGCAGATCCTCTCCCTGCTCCACTCGCAGTACGAGTCTCTTCAGGATTTGCTCTCCCCTTACTCGTACTTCGAAATCCCAGAGTTTAACGGCTACTGCAGCGTCGACCTCAACGACCTCTACCGCCACGTCCACCTCTACCTCAACTCTGCCAACCACTCCCCCGCCGCCGCATGCCGCCGCCTCACCCTCGCCCGCTCAAGGTCCTCCAACCGCATTTCCTTCACCGTCGCTCCCAACCACACCGTCCACGACGCCTTCAACGGCCACCGCCTCTCCTGGACCCACCACGTGGAGATCGTGCAGGACTCCCTGGAGGAGAAGCGGAGCTTCACCCTCCGGCTGCCGAAGCGCCACCGCCAGGCCCTCCTCTCCGGTTACCTCGCTCACGTGACCTCGCGTGCGGAGGAGTTCGAGCGGGTCTCCCGGGAGCGGAGGCTCTTCACCAACAATGGAACCGGGTCGTTCGAATCCGGGTGGGTCTCCGTACCGTTCCGGCACCCGTCCACTTTTGAGACGCTGGCATTGGAGCCGGAGCTGAAGAAGCAGATCAAAGAGGATCTCACCGCGTTCGCGAACGGCAAGGAGTTCTATCACCGAGTGGGTCGGGCATGGAAACGCGGGTACCTGCTCCACGGCCCACCCGGGTCGGGTAAATCGAGCTTGATCGCCGCCATGGCGAATTTCCTCTGCTACGACGTCTACGACTTGGAGCTCACCAAGGTCTCTGACAACTCCGAGCTGAGAGCGCTGCTGATACAAACGACGAACCGTTCCATCATCGTGATCGAAGACATCGACTGCTCCGTGGACTTGACGGCGGACAGGATGACGAAGAAGACGACAACGGCGAAGTCGAAAACGACGAAGTCCAAAACGGCGTCGTTGGATTGCTCCGGGGAGGAAAGCGGGCGTGTCACCCTGTCGGGGCTCCTGAATTTCACGGACGGGTTGTGGTCGTGCTGCGGAGAAGAGAGGATCATCGTGTTCACCACCAACCACAGGGACAATGTGGACCCGGCGCTGGTGCGGTGCGGCCGCATGGACGTCCACGTGAGCCTCGGCGCTTGCGGGATGCACGCCTTCAGGGACCTGGCCAGGAACTACCTGGGCCTGGAATCGCACGCGCTCTTCGACGCGGTGGAGGGTTGCATCAGGTCCGGCGGGTCCCTCACGCCGGCGCAGATCGGGGAGATATTGCTGAGGAACAGGGGCGATGCCGACGTGGCCATGAGGGAGGTGGTGTCGGCGATGCAGACGAGGATGCTAGCCGCGGCTGCGGCCGGCGGCGGTCAGTGGGATCAAACAGATAACGACGAGACGGTGGGGGTGAGGTCGCCGGAGAGCGTGCTGATTATGGGGTCGCCGGAAAATTGGGATTCCGTGAGCGGGAAGAAGAGGAAGGATCACGGGTCCAATTGGGAGAAGAAAGCCAAGTTTTTTGTGAGGTTGCGGTCATTGACCAAATCTGACTTGGGGAGATGAGCCCACTGTTTAAGTGTTTGTGATTAGTGTTTTCTCTGTAATGTAGATTTTTGGGATGGTGGTTGTAGCAAATGACTCTTGTTAACAAGACTTTTTTTTTTTTAAGTTTAATTATTGTGTGATTGATTTTGAAATGAATTTAAAAAGAAAAACATAAATATTAAACTATTAATCCTCCATAACTAATTCCAGGACCTGATCTTCATTGGAGTAATGCGAATTGAAGAATATCAATGTGATTCTCACAATTAGCAGAAAGATTTTACTGCAGAAGATAATTGCTACCTTGCTCTGAACCATAAAATTAAGAGTTGACCAAAATAGATTGAAGGGACTTGGCATGTACAATAACAACTTAAGGATCTAGGGAGACATTGAAACCTGTACTCACAAATGAAGCATTGGAATCAGAGTGCTAACTAGAAAAGGACTTGCTTCTTTAAAAGAGAAGGATAGGAAAATAGTAACCTACAATGGAGCAGTAATCTAACTCACACAAGATACTTATATTTATCAATTTCCAGCCTAACTCCTTAAGATTCCAAATGAAACCAAAAAAAAAAAAGAAGGAAAATAATTTCAATATTTCAATGTGCATCCAAATTCCTGAGCCAAAAAAGAGGAAATGACAAGAAGAAAGGAACCATCTGAATTCTCACTGTGCAAGCTGATTTATTTTGAGGATAATATTGGTCTATTGAAAAATCCTCATGAATCAATGAGATCTAATATGCTTCAGGAGGAGGATGATTAGCACATTACAACTTAATAGGATTGGAATGATGTAGAATTCACCCTATAGAAACAGACTTCCCACAAATAAAAAACCTTACAGAAACAAACAGACAAACACACCCCAGACCAAACAGAAAAGAATTAAGTACCTTCAGGTCACAAATCAATAGAACCTGTGTGTGAGACAGGGTTTACACACACACACACACACACACACACACACATATATATATATGCATGTATCTTTCTTCTTTCAGCCATGGGTAAGTAACCAATCAACTCCAAAATCCAGATATAGAGAGTGTGTGACACTGTGACAGTAACATCTATATGACAGTAATTATATGTGTTATGAAACCATAAATGGTCCAATGCTTATACCATTTAAAAATATTATGGACTTTCACCTTGATAGATTGGATACAAGAGAACTTTCACTTGCACAGTCTCCACACATCAACAAAGTGTTATTATAATGCCAGATTGAACCTCAGTTACCTAATTATTCGTTATATCCCCATGCATGATTTTGTCTTGTTCCCTCTTAATCTCTAGTTATTCTCATTCCCTATTACATATCTGAATATCATAAACTTTCAAAGTTGTAATGGCTTATTTGAGTCCTCATTTTATGAACATAATGAAACCAGAACGAAAGTTTGACATTAATAGATAAACCTTGAGATTTTTGTAAAGCATGTGAATTGGATGCTACTCAATCTAACAGGGAAAGCTAGCAAATGTAAGAACTCGGGAAAATCTAGAGTCAGAGACAGAAGTCTTTCAGGCTGTGAAGGAACCAATAGGAATAAGAAATTAGTTTGCCACTTTACCATTTAAACGCATTACAAAAACTATATTCCAGCTCACACAATGCACAAGCATTAAGCAAAAATTACAGAAACAACTTCCTCTCCAGTATAAGTACATAAAAAAATAAATAAATAAAAGACTGAACCAAACCATTAAATTGTTTCGAAATATACAAAACCAGTAAGATTGGCATTAAAAAAAAAAACCTTGTATCAAAATGTTCATGTTCCAAATCCAAATTGTTAAATGACAGACATCCACTTATTACTTGAGTGAACAGCAGGGAGGAAAATGAGTGCAGCAGAGAATTATGGACTCCTACAACTGAAATGGGTATAACGGAGAAAATGATTATGGGATCATGCCTTGTAACCACCTGCACACGTGGGAGGTGGGCCAAGAGAGAGAAAATTATGATAGGATTGAGGAAATAAGAGGACAGAATGGGGAGGGAGGCAGGCAAGCAATTACTGAGTAAGGTTTTGGACCTTTTTGGACAAAGAGGTTGTAGGGATAATTTACTGTTGTGAGTTTATTTCTGTAATAAGAAATTATTCTCATTATTTTTCTTAATCAAATATAAGGTTTCTATCAATTGGTATTAGAACCTTTCACTCTGTCTTTTAGTTACAAATAAGCGGCGTGAGTGGTGATATCAGCATTATAGTATTAGCTCAGGACTAATCAAAAGAGTTGGTGCACAACAAACTTGCGTAGACGCCGGGACTACTGAGTGTGGTGAAATGTTATGACCCAATTGTAAAATATAAAACTTGAGTATGAAATTCTGATATAGGGTTTATATGGCCTTAAACTCTTCCATCTCAATAGTTAATTTTTGGGGTGTAATTCTCCTAAAGTTAGTATCAATTGGTATCAGTCCTCCTGATCTAGGAGCTGTGGTGCGTGCCAAAATGGAGACCAAGATCAATGAGTTGAGGAGAGATTTTGAACGCTAGAAGAAGGAGGACCAAGAAGAGCTAAAAGCTTAAGAAGCTCGACTTAAACACATTGACGAGATGCAGGAAGAGATACTGCAACTACTCCAGAAACATAACAGCAAGCCAGCTTTGGAAGAAAGATTTAGAACAGAACAGAGGAGATCGAAAGGCAAGGCTAGCGGTGGAGCAAAAGTGGGGTCGAATCAAAGCATCCAAACGGACATCCGAAGATGATGGTTGGGGACTTTCATGGTTGCCGGCGAAATAACCATGTTTTCCGGTGAGGACGTGCACAGCTGGCTGAATGAAATAGAGCTAAACCTTCGTCTCAATGCCCTAAACGACGACGAAAAGCTTGGGGGTGGCCATAACATCCTTGGAAGGTAGCGCACTGAACTGGTTCTATTGGTGGGACGCGCGAATGATTGAAGCAACGTGGACGACATTTAAATCGGCAATAATCCAATGGTTTCCACCGTCAATGACTTCGAAGACCTACGAGTCACGGTTGAAGGAGAAAACCTCCGAAGATGAGGAGCGTTTGGGTGAAGAAACTTTGGGCAGCAAGCGTGAAGAGTCCCAAGGAAGAAGGAGAAGCACTGAACAGGAGGACCTGTATCTGCGAGCAACCTTCACGAAGGAGGAAGGACAGAAAGGGAATTTTGGAATTCTTTTTCTAACCTAACGGCCCAGGCCCAAAACAGTAAAGAAAAGAAGTTTGCTGCTGAGACGAAGAGGTTGTAATCTCATAATAGGATGACGAATGAGTTTTATGCAGAAATAAAAATGGATTCTTATAATTTAATGGATCAGGTCCAAGTTTGTAAGGAAGAGAATTGGGTGACAAAAGGATTGGATTCAGTACTAGAGAATTCAACCATACTCACAAGAATCAATTCCATTAAAACTACTTTAGTAAGGCCTAAACTTAAAATTAAAGCTGGATCTGCATTATCTAATAAATTAAGGGTGAAAATCCCTAATACTAAGGCTAGCTTTGTGAAAGCACAACAAAAAAGAAAGATGTCTCATGGAAGTTTAAGGGTGAATGTTGCACCCACAAGCTTCAAGGCTGAGAACATTGACTTGGGTAAGCGCTGCAACAAGAAGGATAGTGACCTGGGTAGTAGCACTGATGGGCACTACAAGGGTGGTGGCCAAGGTACTGTGGTGGTGTCGATGGGCAATAACATCTGTAAGCAGTGGTGTCGACGGGAAATGGTATCAATGGGCAAAAAGGTATGTTGGATTCAAACCCAAAGTTGATGAGCTGGGGTAAATATGAAGACTATGGCTTACAAAGGGAGGAAAGGCACAGGACATGAGGAAAATGAGGGATAAGCTCTATCTAAAAGGAAGGAAACTACCCTATAGAGACCCAAAAAATTAAAACCACTCTAGGGGACTTTGGGCCACAGCCCATTCCAATTGCTGAAGACTTTGGACCAAGACCTAATCTGATTGCTGAAGTCGAAAGGGCATCACTCATAATTAGCTCTTTAGATGCTGTAGAGATGCCCTGTTCTGGGCATGACAGTACCATGACACAAAACTTGTAGAGGGACACAAAGCTGTTGCTTTTTAGCAACACAGAAGGACACGAAACTGAGATATATAAAGAAGATATGCTTGTTATGAAGGGGCCTGCAATGATTCAACCAATTTGGAAAGCTCTTCGTGAATTAGGGGGTAAGCATGCATTATTTATTGGGATGGGCATAGACATGTTTCAGATGGTATGTTCAAATGTTAGGCAATGTGTATGCACATGGGTTAATTTTAGTAGCCATCATGCTGGATATTATTGGTTTTTTAACCCTAATATTTCATCCTTGGAGGATGCTGGGTTATTTCTATTCCCTTGATTATCAGTGACCTTTTCCATTAGTGGAATTTAGTTGAAACTCTACTGGTTAACTCCAACTGCACACACCCATTTATCTTTGCAAACTCCAGCATTACTAGTTGGATCAATATTAGCAACGAAATCAGCAATCCATTACCCAATGCAAGGTTAGGAGAAGGGAACCCTATGTTAAATACATCTGCAAATGGAATTGAGTTAGTGAATATTTATGTCGAGGGAATTTACTATGCTGAAGCTGGAAGTTTATATGTGAAAGGTAGCAGAAATCTAAGCTCAGAGCCTACATCATTCCTTATCAGTGCAGATGGTTTAATGCAAACTCACGTTGTGTGCACTCAGCCAACTACTAGAGAATTATTGAAGATTGTAGCTGAACATTACAAGCAACGTGGGAAGGAAGTTCAGTGTCACAGTGGGCTCCAAGGAACAGGGCTCCCGGTCAACATGCTTAAAGCAAGGGACCTTGGTGGAAGGTCTTTCAGCTGCTCCAGGACTTTCCCGGCCCTTCACCTTGAGGACAAGGTGAAACTTTTTAAGGGAGTATTGATAGACATCCACTTATTACTTGGGCGTACAGTAGGGAGGGAAAGGAGTGTAGTAGAGAATTATGGACTCCTACGGCTGAAATGGGAATAAGGGAGAAAATGATTATGGGATCATACCTTGTAACCACCTGCACACGTGGCAGGTGGGCCAAGAGAGAAAATTATGTTAGGATTGAGGAAATAAGAGGAAAGAATGAGGAGGGAGGGAGGCAGGCAATTAATGAGTAAGGTTTTGAGACCTTTTTGGATAGGGAGGTTGCAGGTCTCTTGAATGACCTGTACTATCTTTTCTTCTTCTTCTTTTATGTTTTTGAGTGTTATCCATTAGCTTTCTGTTGGTTGTGAGTGAGGGACAATTTATTGCTATGAGTTTGTTTCTATAATAGGGAATTATTCCCATTGTTTTTCTTAATCAAATACCAGGTTCCTATCACTAAAAATCTCCAATTTTACATTAAGATTGAGATTTGTGAGTTGAGGATCAATTGGCAACTGTGTCCTCTTTTTAATATTTTTCCTCCAAATATTAACTAGGAAGTCACCAGTGAAAGAATATATGAGAGATAGTACAGAATATACAAAGCCGGTAGGATAGGAATTTAAAAAAGACCCTCGAGTCAATATGTTCATGCTACAAATCCAAAATGTCAGAAATCTTAAATTTTTTACCTAAATATTGAGATTTGTGAGCTGAGGATCAATTGAGCTTCAAATAATGAACAGAAAGTACACTTTTTTAAGAAGCTGTTCTAGCTGTTGTTTTTTAAGATCTTGTTTGTTCCATTAAGTGTCAAACACACCTACATCGGACAGGCAAAGCGAAAGAATAAAGGAAATAACAAAATAGAAAATTTGCACTGAGCATAAACCTTTAATGCAGTACATAACTTTCAAGTGCGTGAGTGCAAGTCTTGCCAACTAAAAAAAACTTTGTAAAGGAAGACACAACAAAAAGAGAGTAAATTTGGTATATAGAAAGCAAGAAATGATAAGAGCTTCAAATGATGATCAAGTTACAATATCTGCAGAGTAACTTAACAAGCATTAATGGGGTAAGTTGTAAAAACACAAAATGAACAGCAAAATATGCAGAAAACCAAATAAAGAAAATAAAGAAAATAAAAGCAATATGTTCTGTTTGTGATTGTTAACTGCACAGGTATCATTTTTTAACACATATTGTAACTTGATGGGCACCGCAATTAGCATTGTCTCGTAAAAGCAATATTTGGACAGCAGATGTGAAGTGGTAGACGATGCTCCATGAACAGAAAGCTAAATAAAATAAAACTAAAATAAAACAGGACATGGTTCAAATGTTTCAATTGATGGGTTCTATCATGTCAGCACCCTTATACAGCAGGTACAGCATAAAATGGGGTTGCTCATTATATATCAGGTACAACAGGTTATTTCATTTTCATTTATCATCATTATACATCAGTTACTCATTTCCCTTTGCATCTCACATATCATTACATATGTGATCAAAGTGATTCCCCCAACTAAAAGCTCTCCCCACCTGGAGATGCAATGTATTCACAGAAACCTATATTCTTCCCTTTCAATTTGAGAGAGAGAGAGAGAGAGAGAGAGAGATTTTTCTCATCAAATGAAGTTAACAATGGAACAACCAAGATTAATAGGCTGTAAACCAAAAAAGAAGCAATAAAAGAGTATCAAACTATCAATTACAATATTCCTCTAGTCAAAAGATCCACTTTTAAAAAACTTCCAACTTGCACTAAACAGGGATAATAGAACAAGGGTAACATTTTATTACAAGAAGAGTAGAAGACACTACTATAAACTGCCCTAGAGCTCCAATACAAAATCCAGTTGCTGATATCCACCAAAGGGTTTCGATGATCCCAAAAAAACATTATAACCACAACCTAATACTTTCTGGCTTTACAAAATCAGTTCACCGCAGCAAAACCACCTAACAGGATAATAACCTCAACAAACCACAGGTTTGCTATCAAAGGCTTCTCTTGCTTCCAATAAGTTGGGGCAAAATCTCTTTGCAAGAATTTCAACCTGCTCAGCAAATGACTTCCCCCCATGCTCTCCAATATGTTGGACCATTTGGTTCCATCGTTTTCTACATACATCACCAGACCTATGCTCAAGCAAATTGTCCCAGTCTACCTCCTCCATGCAGCAAGCATCCAAGGCAAATAAAGCATTTAGCAGGCGGTAGTCATCAGTATCACTCCATATACCTTGAGCAACCATAGGTGATGTTAATTGCTCATACCACTTCTTGCAGCAGCGTGCACTGGTTCTAGTTGCCAACTTGTTACCAATTGCCTCCCAACTAATATTATCCCTCAACATACCATGTTTTGATTTTCTATATTCCTCTAAAGCCCTCATGCGCAGATCTAGGTTTACTAAATCAAATAAATTTTGATACTCCTCTTGGGACCATCGTCCTCTTTGTTTGCATTGGCTACTTTTATCCTACGCCATGCATCCTTTACATGAAATCGATTTTTACCCAATGCTTCAGCTATCATTTTCCAATCAGACCCATGTTGTTCCTGGACCTTTCGTATAAATTCATACTCTTCAGGTGTCCACTTACGCCTCTGGTCCCTTTCGAGTAAAATATGAGCACGATAATACACGCTGTGATAAGGCCTCTCAGGTAAGACTGCTCCAATTTCCTTCCAACAGTCTCTAATCTCAGGATGAGATCTGCAATGGAGAATCATATCTAGACCTTCATCACCCAACCCATGAGATGCTATATAGTTGTAAACAGCCTCTTTAATCTTCTCATCTTCTTCTGGTGTAAACCTTTTCCCACGCACTAAACCATCACAACAAATCTCCACTTGATCAGAAAAAGTTACTCGTTTGGATTTTCTACCAGCTGCAAGGTTAGGAGATCTACTGGTACCTTCCTCGTGCTTCTTCATTATCTTGATCTTCTTGCCTTGCTCATTAGCAGTGCAATTTGCATTAGCATCTCCTGTGTCAACTCTAGCCAAAGGTGGATCACCTTCATTGCTTTTAAACTTCTTATTGTTCTTACTTTTGCTGTCGTTACTCAATTTCTTCTTCATTTTCATCTTCTTGCCTTGATCATCAACTTCCCTTTCATTGATTTTGGCCAAATGTGGATCACCTTGATTACTTTCATATTCTTTACCTTCAATTCTTTTGCTTTTCTTGTTCAGTTTCTTCTCCATCTTCATCTTCTTGCCTTGCCCCTCAACTTCAGTGACAACACAATGATCACCTTCATTGCTTTGATAAACTTTTACTGTCCTTTTGCTTTTGTTGCTGAGTTTCTTCTTCTTCTCCATCTTCTTGCCTTGACAATCAACTTTGTTGACAAGAGAATGAGCATGAGCATCTCCTGTCCTATTTCTAACCAAAAGTGGATCACCTCCGTTGCTTTTGAACTCATTATCCTCTGTCATTTTGCCCTTTTTCTTTGGTTTTGAAGCAGCCATTTGTTGTATTCCAGCAAATGAATCGTCAGAATTTTTTCTTTTCTTCATCTTGCTTCGTCGGTTGTCATCCAAGAACTGCATTTCTTTATCATCAGCAATGTTACTATTTACCATTTCACTATCCTTTCTCCCCTTTCTCTTCTTTCTCCTATCGGTGTTGCTCTCTTCTTTCCCATTCCTCGTGAATGCAATATCCCCTTCAATGGAGCAAGTTTGTCTCTCGGCAGCCGCACCAGTGCAATTTCCCTCAAGGATTTCATTTGAAATGAGCATCTGATCAGTTTCATGTTTTTTCTTTCTCTCCTTATGCTTCTTTTTCTTTCCTTTATTTGGCTCCAGCTCAAAACCACTTCCCAGATTGCTCTTGTCAATCTTAGGCCTTATCTTCGTGACTGTCTCATCCATGAGATTAGTATTATTACAGATTATACCCTAAATGCAAAGCTGAAAACAAGGCAAAGAAAATATAAATATAAATTATGGTTTCTGCACGGAAAATCCACTTAACAAAATTCAAATTTCGTGCTTGAATTTGTCACAGGATATACATCAAAGTGTATATATAGGAGAGAAGTAAAAATGAACGAGCATTGTAGCAGTGGCAACAAAATATCATCAAGCAATAGAATATCGTACCGTATTCGATTTCGCGAGTTGGCGAAACAAAAGCGTGGAGGAATTTAGATTTTCTGTAGGAGAGAATCAATTAGCAGTCGAAATAAAAGGCACGCTTCGAGCTCCTACGCATGGCGATGGTGAGTGTGAAAAAGCGAACCAAATTGCCAATTTGCAATTCTGCAAGCCCTAACTCCGAAGAGCGAAGATCCTCCGTCCAGGCCCTTCCGAGCTCTTCTTCTGGACTCTTAAATGTTCTCAGGCTTGAAGTTCCGAATTAAACCATTATGTTTTAACTCTTTTTTTAACTTTTTTTTTCTTTGATTATTTTTTTATAAATTTTTTTCTTCGATTAATAAACATTGTTATCTTAATTTCTTTTTGGGTTTAATTTTGATGTATGCAAAATTTTTTATATTATCACTAGTTAATTTGTTAATATTTAATTTTTAAAATAATTATTATTTTAATTTAATTTTTTAATAATTTAATAATTTATAATTAAATAATAATATAAATTTTTTTTATAATAACAGTAAATTAAAATTAATTTTTTTTTAAATATTTAATATTTTTGAATGTTTATATTTATTATTAATATAAATTATCACTCAATTATATATTATTTAATATTTAATTTTTAAAATAATTATTATTTTAATTAAATTTTTAATAATTTATGACTAAATAATAATAAAAAAATTTATATTCTAAATTAAATTCTAAGTTTGTTATATTCTTTTAAATATATATATCACGTATATATGTAACACTTCATATATATATATATTATATATATATATATATATATATATAATTAGCATTGAATTTGATTTAGAAAAAAAAAAATTGGATTAGAGCAGAGCTTGTTCAAAAAGCAAAGTCCAGTACAGCTCGCACGGCTACTAGTAGAAAAGATCCAACTATGCATAGAACTATGATCATGTGTCTCTGACTGTGACTCTGATTCTGAGTAGCATAGTAGAGCTTCTATAACCCCCAATCTGGTGGAATGGAAGCACAAAGCAAATTGCAATGCAAGCCTCCCCCAAATTACTAATTATTAGATTCCAACAACACCTTTGGCAGTGGGAGTGGAACCCCTAGTGTAGGTTGTTTTATTCTTGTCATATCTATGGAGGGTTTGTGCCATCAGTACTCAGTTGGCCATCGTTTTCTTTCTTGATAGGACTGTTCCTTTGTCTTCTCCTACCAACCAGCACTAAGGCTGGCAATGGCATAGGTTGTGCATTTTGATTTAATTGTGAGAAGTGTCTTTAGATTAAATTTTATAAATTTAATTTTATAAACTTAATTATAATAAGTAAATTTAAATAAAGTAAATTATATTAAGAATAAAATTATATTTTAAGTAAAAGTAAAAAATAATTATTTTAATTTAAATAATTTTTTAAAATTATAATTATGTTTAAAAATTAATACAAATACAAAAATAAATAAAATTAAAAATAGATAAAAGCTCGTTTAAATGACAAAGAATTCACTTAGATGTTTCAAGCCTCCATCCAAATACACCTCCATCTAAATCATGCAGTCTTCTGGCTTTCTCCAAGTTTGGAATCATAAATCTCTAAAGTATACACCTTTTGCGGTGCTGCTTAAATACAAATACTCATCATTGTGGAAACTCCACTGCCCCAATTTTTTTTCTTAATTTCATATACATGTGATTGTCCATCTTTCTTTTTAATTTAGTATAATTTATATTTTATTCATATTTTTTTTAATTTTATTTGATAAATATATTTTGAGTTAAAATTTCTTATTACGTTAATGTGGCTACTGGTTAGATATAATTAATTTATTTTTCTAACTATTGATTTTATATATATATATATAATATAACTGCATTTCAAGTTATTAGAAGTTGTATGTTTGTTTTAAAAATATATTAGTGAAGCTCAAATATAAAACAACGGATGAATTCTTTATGAAGAAAACTATTAATCAAGGGAAAAGTGATATAATTTCAACATCTTTACTCAAAAGTCTAATTTCAATGTTCAAAAGGCTAATAATTCAACCTGACTTTTGAAGATTTTAAGAGTGACGCAAAATGAATTTGATGCCAGTTCTTTAGAAAGTAACGTAAGAAGGCAAAAATAAATATGAAAATACACCTTGTTTAGTCACACTACTCACTATAAATGTTTAAAATTCACAAAAATATATTTAACAATCAAAACATGGGTAAGGGAGTAATTTTCTTTTTCTTATTCCGCAATTATTTGATTTTGAAAATTTTAGAGATTTTGTGGATTGATGTGTACGAAAGAGACAAAAAAGAAAAACAAAACAACTAGATGGTGAGAACAAGCAAGCCAAGAATTTTTTCTGTTTGCCACCATTAAACATGGACCGCTGGGAATGGGATCAATCTTGAAATGATTGCTGAGCAGTTATGGCAAGAGTGGTTGCAAGGTAGTGGATGTGCAACTTAATGGGTACAGTACAGTGGTGGTGGACTGGCAGTGATAATAAGTGATGACTATGAGAGGACGGTGGAAGTGGTTGAATTGGCTGTTTTCTCTTGTGCTTGTGGGATATTGCAAGATTCGGAGTTGGTTGTGCTGTTTCTGTGTCTTTCTGTTGGATGTTGATATGTCATCATGTGAGTTGATGCGTTCATTGTTCAATGTATGGATTAGTTTATAGAAAGATACAGGGTCTACTTGCAAGTGATTGGTCATATTACTGTTATTTTGCATGGATCAAAGTCCTTTCTGTAAGTGAAATAATAAGAATCTTATCTTAGGGAGAAAAATATAAAAAATTTTAAATATAAAAAATAAAATTTTTAATTTATCATAATGAGACTTAATATATTATAATTTATTTTTATTTTTCTTCAAAAAAATAATTTTATCATAACAAAAAATTTAAATTCATTTTACATTTTCAAAATTTTAAAAATATGAATAAAATTTAAATCTTCAAATCACTAAAAAATGTTTTAACATTTGGCGCTCTAAAATTGAAGGAGTAAAAATTCTTTTTCATTATTTTTGCAGCAAAAATAAATAAATATATAGGTCTTTTTTTATAAATTTTAAACTAAATTAAGTAAACATTAAACACAGGCAAATGTTATTTCACCCCACACCACATAGTGACAGCAAAAGTGTGGGGTAGTAAAGAAATTTTTTTTTGAACATATTATCAATTGATAAAAAGAGTTTTTTTTTTTTTTACTATGAATCTATGATAAATGTTCTTTTTCATTTTCAATAAAAAAAAATACGCATTTATGGTGGTGTGAATTGGTTGACTCTTCCATTGCATCTGCCATATAACTCAGGAGCTCAAAATGTGAAATTCAGATGAATGGGGCATTAGTCATGGAATGGAGCTATGGCTGTATTATTAATTTTTTTGGTTAAGAATATTATAAAGTCTGTATTATTTTTTAATAGACACTAAACTTTATTTTTTAAAAGTGAAATTTAGATAAAATGACTCAGGTTAGAGTCTTAGGTAGTGTTTGACTTATTTTTTATTTTCATTTTCAGTTAATATGTTTTTAATTTTAATTATAAAAATGTCACCTTATTTTTAATCTGTTTTGTGTTTTTAAAATTTTATAAAAGAAATAGTAAAAACAATTGAAAACAAGAAATCCTTATTTTTAGCATTTCCTTTACAAAATTATGAAAATAAGAAATATATTAAAAATAAAGTGATATTTTTGAAATTAAAACTGAAAACATATTAATCAAAAATAAAACTAAAAAATAAATCAAACACCCCCTTAACTTTCAGTCAGATTATTAACTTATTTTTAATTAATTTAATTTGATTTTTGTTATTAAATTAGTTAGTCCATGCAATTTATTTTTGTTTTTGAAACTACTTGCACAAATCTAAAGGAAATAGAACGTATATTCAATTTATTTAATGAAACTATTAATTCATTTAGAAGAGAAGTCAAATTTATTAATAATAAAATGACTGAAAGGAGAGACATTTTAATATGAATTATTTACCAGCCGACCAGATCGATCTCTAATGTCATAATGTTGTGACTAAATTTATTTTAAAGAAAATGGTGTACAAATAAAATTTAATTTATAAAACATAAAATGAAAAAGAGAAACGTCGCCTGAGAGATTCGAACTCTCGCGGGGAAACCCCATGTACTTAGCAGGCACACGCCTTAACCACTCGGCCAAAGCGACGTTGACGAAAGTTGCTACTATTTATTTTTTATATAAGGCTTCCAAGAACGACTGTGACGGTTGCCCTTGCAGACAGAACAGATAAAAGCGACAGACAAACCACCGAAGGTTGGTGTGTGGGCCCCACTCCTCTCTTCTCCATTTCTCTCCTGCTTCCTCCATTCCAATTTCCACCACGCCAACGCACCTTCGCCCACCCTTCCCCCACCACCGCCACCGCCACGACCACCACCACCGCGATGGCGACGGTGACGGCGGCGGAAGTGGAAATGAAGACGTACTGGTGCCACGAATGCGACATGAGCGTTGCTCTGACTCCACCTTCGACTTCGTCGTCCCCTTCTCCTCTCCTCTGCCCCCATTGCCACACCCATTTCCTCGAGCTCATGGACTCCCCTCCCTTCCCCTTCCCTCCCTTCCACGCCGACCCTTTTCCCTCATCCCTCTCCCTCTTCGACTCCCCCTTCCTCCACCGCCTCATCCAGCACCACCTCATTGCCACCGACAGCGACCCCCACCACCACCGCTTCCTCAGCGACGGTTTCGACGACGAAGACCTCCAGCTCGAAGAACCCCTGGCTTTGCTCTCCCCGGCCAGCTCCCTCCGCAGAGGCGCCTCCAACGGTTGCGCAGATTCCATACCCACCATCGCCGTTACCTCCTCCTTGCTCGCGCAGCTCGACCCGGGTGGTGCTGTTCTCTGCGCTGTCTGCAAGGACCCAATTGGGGTCGATGCCCAGGCCAAGCAGCTTCCTTGCAAGCACCTGTATCACTCCGATTGCATCACCCCTTGGCTGGCGCATCACAGCTCGTGCCCGCTTTGCCGGTTTCAGCTGGCCACCGAAGACGACGACGACGGGGCATCTCGGGCGCGGGGAATCAGGAGGCAGCTGAGGGCGGCTATGATGAGGTTGTCGGAGTTGATGGAAGAGGAGGATGATTTCTACGGATTGCGCACTACTTTGAATCACATTGCTAGCAGGCATGGCCTCCTCTCCTCTGCTGCTTCGAGGCAGAATGAGGAGAATCCCTCTCTGTCTGCGTTGCCTGCCCAGATTAGTGAAGCCGAGAGCTTGTCTGTGGGTGACAATGGCAATTTGGAGACTCTTTCGAGCTTTCCAGTTGAAAGAGGGGTGCCTATTGGTGGACATGGACAATCTGGAGTAACAGGGTGAATGAAGATGCTGATGTGGTCTTGTCTGCAAATTCATCACGGTATTAGGTATGTCAGGTTACCTATTTTATGTATGTCTCTTCGGCATAGTGTAGAGTTGTTTTCCTAGTATGCTGATGGAAAGTCATGAGCCTAAAATTTTAGTTGCGGATGTGTTCAAAATCTTGGAGAGTGCCATGCCAATTGTAAGTTCATGCTAACAATGTTGATAAACCCATATTTGATTTTTTTTTTCTTTTTACTTCTTTTGCGGCAGACTGGGATCCTGTTGTGAAATGGTGGTGTGTGTATTTGGAGGGATCTTGAATATCGATTTGCAACAATTCATTCATCAAAAACTGCCATTTTGTGTCAACTGGTTTCGGTTAATATTGACAACATGTACCCGAGTTTTCGTTTGGTATTCTGAAGTTCCTGAGTCTTCTAACCAATAAAATTTGTATTCAATGGCGCACCTCGTTTCCTTCAACAGTAAGGATGCAGGGTGTACAAAGGGTTTCAAATCTGTTTGTGATTTTTAGCTTCAATATAAATTTAAAAAGAACATTTTCTTCTTTGTTTATTACAATTGTGATTCCCTTCTTGTTGTTGATTTTGGGCAATGATGTTATAGATTGCCCTGACATTTAGGCAAGATAGGTTCATGACTGGCCAGGTCAAATTCACTGGAGATCATATATTATCGCTTTCTGTAGTCTCTAGCAAATTACTGGCAGTTTGTGTGTATAAAATATAGAGAAATATATCTCAGGCATCCCTTTAAACCTGTTGATGGAAGGGTACTAGAGAGCAATTGTTGGCTTTCTTGATTCTATTGTCTCTAACATGAACTCCCTTAGGTTTTGGCAATTTCTCTTTCTCTTGTCTCGTGAGCTAAGCCTTTTCTTTTGAGTCAAGTAAGAAAATGTTCGCTGGTACCTTTCTTAGTTTTTCTTCTTTTTTTTTTTTTTTTTGGGGGGGAGGGGGGGGTTGTGTTAGGAAGGTGTTTCATAGGAAACAACATCACGAGAAAACCGAATATTGAAGAATCTCGAGACTAGTCTTTCATGGATATTTGTGTTACTGGTGATTATTCATAACTCCTTATCATTATGATGCAGTTGATCATATACATTTTATTCATGCTAGTGTTAAGATTACTGAGTTGTTGCATAGTTCAAGATTGCCAAAATTGAACTCTTGTGGCGTTGTAATTTTGCATAGAAAGTGACTATGAAATTAGTTGTTTATTGAAAAGATTGAAAGCTGGGTTTTTTTGGTTGGGGAGGGGGAGGACCATAACCAATTCTGAGTTTAATGTTTAAGCATTAGTCTGTATACTTTTTATATGAAATATACAATTTGGTTTATAGCAACTTTGACTATTCTCATTTGCTGCAGGATAGTTAGCACTAATGTCTTATGGGATAATATGCCTACTCTGCAGTCATTTTTATTAGCCATCTACAGTCTAATTTGAAACAAGCCCTATTATTGTTTATAAACTAACATTGTCCGTTCTGATATTTGATTGCAGGCATATAGTGTTTAAATTTTAAAAGAATCTTGAAGTTGTATCACCATCCAGAGATCGTCTTCTCAAGTGTAAATCTGCAGCGACATTATGCTCCTCCTTTTTTCCTCCTTTTTTGGGTAATTCTGCTAGCTAGTTGTAGAGCGATAGCCAGAAATACAATAAACTGATAGAGTGCAAGAGCAATGTGTATTTCTCTTCCCACCTGCCCATCCTCCTCTCTCTCTCTCTCTGTTGGACCTTGGAACTGGATTCTCTTAACCAAAATTTCCTTCTATTTTAAGCAATAAAATCTTTTCAAGATTCAGCTTTCATTTGTATTGTGTCCGAATGGCTAAATTGGATCCTTCCCCTGATTCATTTTGTTCACAATCTTTTTTGGTTTGCAGCATATGATAGTGTTTCCTACCAACATAGCTGTAGTTACAGTATGAAATTGCCGAGGGATTGAATCACCTGAGTGTGTCTGTGTGCTACGGAAGAGCCTTAAAATGCATATTTTGTGGTGTCTGAGTTGTGTTCTGATCTCTACTTCTGGAATGAATGCAGCTGGTTGATTATATTAGCACTATAGTTTGAGCCACAATTTCGTTCACCCAAATGATTGTTTGACTTTGATGCTTATAATAATGGATAGACGATACTTTCTGGGCCAAGCCTAAGCTTCACAAACATAAGCAAATAAGAAAATCTTACTTTTTCCAATCAGCAGAAAAAGAAGAAAAAAAATGGATAAGCCTCTGGTATTCTGATTTCACTGGCTTTGACAGTTCTGGTAATCAGAATTGCTTAAATAAAACCTTCCCAAGATGAATCATAATTCCTAAACCAATTATTTGGGCCATAATGTCCCAAGCGAATCATAGTTCCAAAGGCAACGTTTGCAGCCACACGATTTGATTCGCCTAGAATCTCTCCAAAGGGCTGCCAAATCCATCATTGCAAGACACGTAAAGGTTTTGTTGTTTGAAACGCAACAAACAGATGGCACTCGTGTGGTGCAAGTCAGGTTACTTCCTTTCAATCAACACGTCATCATGAGAGACACGCACCTGATATATCTTATGCTAGCCTATTATTTTGTCAGCCGTCTTTCTATTCACAACTCCTAAATTTATTTTTAACAGATAAATATAAAATTTATTTGCACAAAATAAAATTAAACTCAAATAAAAAAATTTCTTCAAACTATAAGTTATTTTTTAATTTTTTTTATATTTTAAAAGTCAACAACTTAATTTTTTAAATTTATTAAATTGTACATATTAATTTTTGTATAAAATTTTTTTTATACATATACATAAGTTTAATTTGTATTTAGATGTACATTTTAGTAAAATCAAAGAGTTATATTATTAAATTTTAAAGAATAGAGAGTATTTTAAAAATGATAAAGGACTTTGTATTTTAGCCATAAAATTATATGCAATTTACTGCCACGAAAGCCATGGGTTTTAATTCGTCTTTCGTCACTCCCATGAAGGGTGAGCAAATTAAGGAGAATTTTCGCTTGCAAATGACACAAACCAATTAAATAATCATTAGGTCATCAATTAGGCTAATTGTAGATGAAGCTGACTCAGCACCCTCCATTGAGAGGCCTCAAATTGACCAAGTCTACTCATTCTCTTTCGTGGGGAAACTTCTGCCTAACTCCTCCTAATGGGTCAACAAACAGCACTTTTGCTCATTCATTGGGTTCTCACTTGAAATAATGCATTTTATTGGCCACTACAGTCCTAACACGTATTCTTTATATTTTTCTCTGGATAACAATGAAATTTCCACCTCTGTTTCCAACAATTTCAACATGAAATAGCAGGTCAAAGTGAATATTTTTTTTCTTTACTTTTCCAATGGCTGCGTGGTCAAACATATCCTTCCACCCCATAAACAACTATAAAAGGACTTCTGCATGTATCACAGCTCTATACAATCCATTCACCACCCCCCATTCCCATTTGTTCTGTTCTTGCTCGCTTGCGGACTCAGATATTCAAGCAGTCATTGAAGGGTGTTATTGTGTTAATACAAAAACTTGAAAAGATGGAGAGCAGCTTAGGTGACATGCTGGTGAAGGTGGCCATGTTCTTCTTGGTCCAAGCTCTGGTGTATCTCATCCTTTCCAACTCATCCAACATCTTCTCCAAGAACAAGAAGAGATCCAACAGCTTCAGGCCCGCGCGCTCCGTTAGCATTCGCCGGATTCTGGCCATGCTCTCTGATTTACCTCCTGAAGGGGAGCCCTCTCCTTCTTCAAAGCTTCCCCAGTCACCAGTCCTTCAGAATCATGATCAACTGTCTTAAATCCCAGGCTCAGGCTGTGTAAATTATAGTTCTCTCTCTTAAAGTTAGAGGCTATGGTACTGCAAAATTAGTTGAGGTCTTAAACCACCCAAAATTATTGGTGTAGAGGTCTTGGATTCTTTTGTTCTTTCGTTCCTTTGTCATGAATTATGTAATATATATATATATGAATGGAATATTGAGATTCATTTATTTTTCCCCCTACTTTGTTCGTTTAAGATCAAGTTCAAATAATAACTCAATGATTGTGGGTCATGTATACTTGGTTGTTAGAATATATACAACTAGCATATAACCAAAAGACAAAAAAAGAATATGTAACTAGTAACTGCATTTGGCAGAGTGTGCCTCTGATTAATCTTGGACTTGCCCATTGTTGAAAACCCTAGCCCTCTACATGTACCTTGAGTTAACAAAATCCGAGTCCAATACCATTAATCAGTTTGTTATCATTATGCTTTTCCGAGTGTTCTCAGTCCTATACAGAGCTAGTGTTATAGCATTACAATACGGCATATAAGAATTTGCACAATACAGATGAATGAATGGTCAAGGCAAATATAACTGCATATAGAGAAAGGAAGTTTTTCAGTATCTGTTAGACTATTAATAACTGAATGAAGAAATTCTGACAAAATCAGATTTTGTGATTCATTTCATTGCTATTCTTTCTCTTATATAGCTATATATATTCTGTCTCTTACCATTATTGCTACGGATCATAGAAGTTGAAAAATTCTTGAGATTTATGATATAAAATTTTTATCTAGTGAGTATGAATTACATGGCAAAGAGTTCCAATCTGCGGCTTAGGTTTAGGATAAATGCCTTCTATACTAAAACTTTGGAGTAGTGTAAGATTGATGTCAAAATAGCAGATCCCATTTCAAAATTATAATATGGCTTAGTTAATGCATATTTGGCAACAGTTTTTTTTTTTTTAAAATTGTTTTTTTCAAAGCTGTCTCAAGAAATTTTTAATTATAAGTTGTTTTAATCATAAAATAAATAAATTCAAAACACATGTTAAAGTGTAATGCAGGAATGATAATTTCATTTTTTACCTCTATTATGTAGGAATGATTCTTTAGTTTGGTGCTGTAAGGGAGATTACTCAGCATAATTCAAATCCTCCGAGTCATAGTTGTTGGTTCCTTAGTCATAGGAGTTCATTCAGATTATTTATTTAAATTTAAATGTATTCTGTTTGTTATGTACAGCACCTCTACATAAAGTCGTGTAATTTGTAATATTGATTGTGAATGCCAAAATCATTCCCACATTAATTCTCTATAGGTGCATAAACTATATGAAAAGATAGTTGAGGTTAGTTCAACTGTTAAGATTAAGCTGGGTATAAGGTTTGAATTTGATTCATGCTAGAATTTTAAACAATATGTAAATATTATTGTAAGCTATCGCAAAAGCTTATAACATTTCATGACTTTGTTATGGGGTAACCTCCCCATTCCTTAAATGTATCTTTTTTTTTTTAAAAAAAAAGATACATTTTGAACCATGATTTGCAGAGACAATAATGGTAATTCTCTTTAAAAGAAGTGAGAATAGTTATTTTTATTGAATGAGAAAAAAATTAATGTTTGGTCATATAAAAAAATAATTAATACTTTTTTCTTATTTTAAAATTTAATTAGTTATAAATTATTATCTACCAAACAAAAACATACAATGAAATGAAATAACATAATCATATTCTTGAGAAATTTAATTATTTATATGATTATTTCATTCAAAGTCATTCTATTTTAGTCCAATTCTATAAAAATTGATTTTCTGTAACAAACATATTCTTACATCGTATTAGATTTTAGTGACCAACTTGGAGTTTGTATTTTCTGTTGATATCAGTGTAAATGAAAATTTATTCTTATGTTAATAAATAAGAACCCTCAAATTGAGGGACACAGATTCTGGGTATAAGCTACCAAATTAAATTACCACACAAACAATGCCATGTCCGTTCCAAATGTCTAGTGCAAACTGTAAACATCATCAAGCAGGTAGGTGCTTAAATCAATTTGAGCATTTTTCAACTATTTGAAAGCAAAAATGCAACTACCTACAGATCATTTTTGTAAACAGAAATATGATTTGTGCATCAATATAGTATTCGTTATGGTGCTATGCCAATATCCCAAGTAGGATAATTTAAAAATTAAAGAGTCATAATCTATCACTTTTAAATTTTATTAATTTATACAGTTTTTCTTTTCTAAGTTACATATTCAGTTGAATCCAATATTATTTGAGGAAAACAAGTGGTTTGGACAAAGCAATCAACAAGTGTGTGCATTTTTCAAACACTCAAAGATAGATTACTATATACTTCTGCAAAAGTATTGCAAGTAGTCTTGTTTGGACCAAATTGGTGGATTCATTCATGAATCGATTATTTAAGTGGTTATGATTCAGTTTTATAAATTTTTTTATCATTTCAATCTAAGATAATCAAAAGTAATGGAAACCAATAAACTAATTCATTTTCATTAAATTGACTAACTATTAATTAAAAAAACAACTCGACTTTTTGTCATATTTCATAAATTTTATATTGTTACATATGAATTATTATAATCCAATTCGATCAAATGATTAAACTAATTAAACTGATAAAACTTGAATTGAAAGACTTGTTATTTCATTCCTCACTTCATATTTAACAATATTAATTGCAAGTTACAAGCTATATTACTAAATATTTTGATCCTAGCTAGATTCAAAGTTCAAATCCTAGCAAATGCTAGCTTCACAAATGTGTATATTAAAAACAAAAACATATTTTGACCCTGTTTAAGCCTTGACGGTGAAAATGTTCTATGAAATCGAGCACAATATGCATGTTCGTGGAAGCAACAGAAGGTCCAAAACTGTTGTGGGCCTCTGAGATTCTCTTATACAAAAGTGTAATTTTCTAAATAATAGTATTGCAATATGCAGCTGGCACATGGGCCTAATCGTATCTTGAAGAGTCACAATTTTCTAAACTTCTGTACAGCATTAGGGCCAACCAATTAAATATCGGTTGTCAACATCAATCTCTTGAAATCCAATATGAACTCACGAGGTGTTTTTATAATAGAAATAAATTATATTTTTATAAAAATTATAATTTAATTTTTAAAGAATTTTATTTTATAAAAAAATTATATTATTATCATTTCTTAGTTTAAAAAAATTAATTTTATAAAATAATTTAAATAAAGTTCTAAATTTATAAAAATATTTTTATTTTATATATAAAAAAGTCAATAAGTATGAGGTCATGGATAAACTTAAAGAAGAAAGACTTTATTGATGAACAAAAAAAAAGGGTAGACTTTGTATATTTTGTTTAGTTGTAATGTTATTTTCATTAATTGAAGTGGTGTAATTTTCACATCACTTTAAATTTTTATATAAAATTTGGTTTAGTCTTTTTTTTTTTGCATAATTTTAAATAAAAGAAGAGTGTAAAATAGTCGTATAATGTTTTTTATGTGAGAATGACATTACCATTTGGTTGGCTAGGCGGCCAATTATTCACAGTTGGGTTTATGGGAGAAATTCATATTAATCTACTCGTGGAGAGTGTGCTTGTACTGTTAAGAGAAACATGAAAACAATGATTGGGCTCATTGTTTAGTTAGTTTAGGACTTATAACCAACACATTTAGAAGGTTGATTGTGACATTACAAAAGTTTCATATATTTATGTATGTTTTGTTTTTTTGTTAGATATAATTTCTCACCTTGTGATTTAGCCAGAGTAGAGATGGTAATCTTAACATAAAAAAGAAAAAGAGATGGTGAAAATTCCCATTTAAAAAAGTATTTGTGGAGATTTTCAAGTAACATAATAGATGTGATAAGAGATTTCTTTTATTGTGGAGATGGAGGATGGAAAAAATTTGTCATCATTTGTCAATGAGTATTACCTTCAACTAATAAATTCAAACTGCTTATTTTCAAAGTTTTATTTGATTTTGTTAGAATCTCTTATAGATTGATAATATGTAAATAGTTTTTGTTAAAATTTGTGACATACTCTTTCTTTGAAATGGGATAACTTTTGAAATAAATAACAAATTTATTGGTTGGAAGTGGGAGCATAGAGAAATATCCATTCTTGCTCCCCGCCTATTTACATCTTTATCTGAAAGCAACTCATAACAACTTTGTTGTAATCGCTATTCACAAAGTAAAGATATTTGTAAGTCATTTTATATACATATCTTTTTATTACTATTGATACTTAAAAAAAATGGAAATTAGTGATATTTAATAATAAAGTATGAAACATGAGAAGAAGTGTAAAAGAATAGTGTTTTGAAAATAAGAAATTATATATATGTAGCGTGTTTCATCCACATTGTAGGAAACTAAAATCAAAACGTGAAAGGAAATAAAGAATTGGGTCGTTGACTAAATAGAGATGTTAGCCACTATTCAATAATACATAGTTCATCAAGCTAGTACTAAAAAATTTGCGAGTAGTTGCTATTCCTGAGGTACTAACTCTCACGAAAGGTTAGGTAGGCTCTATACCATGAAGGAAAAATTATCCCCTCCACATATATGACATATTTTGCTTAAATGAAATAGAGATAAAGCCAAAGGGAAATGCAACGCATGTTAGCTCAAGTGATAGAAGGGACCCAATTAGAATTTTTCATGACCTATATGCAAGGTTTGAATTCTCTAAGTACATATTTGGTATAATAGAAAGGAATGAAATAGAATGGAAATGAGACCCATTCTTATGTTTGGTAAAAAAATATAAAATTGAATACTCATTCTTCTTGAAATCCTTATTCTTTTCATTAAGAGAATAAGCATTTCCTTCTATTCTATTCTTATTTACTCTCATTCACATTCTTATTTTATTCCTTTTATTTCCATCAGACCAAACATGCCTCAATAGTTAGTAAGTTCACACGATGATTATTTTTTCTCAGATGGTTCCACCAGCATCCAGTCATTAGTTAAGTAGCATCATGGCATGACACTGGTACTCTTAACATATCCTTATTATCGTTACTTCGAAAAAAGAAAGTGGAAAGGAAAGAATTAGACAAATCACTGCCACTTAGCCATATTAAACAAACCATGTTAAGTGTTAACCCATTTGTATCACATCTATTAACTCATATAATGCAGAATAATGTTCTTATCTTTGGTTCCTCTAGTTGCAGAGTGACCTCAGTTCAGTGATCTCAATTCTTAAGACCCATTTGTATTGTACTTGTTAACCGTGACTGACAATATTAGGGCTCACGTGCAGCACAGGAGGGACCACCACTCCCCCACGTGGTAGCCTCATCAGACTGGAATCCTTCTGCAGGAATATTTGCCAATTAGGACACACAAGACTCTCGTGTTCTTTGCTGATCTTCATAACCCAACAGAAATGCTATGTAGGCTAATCTCTTTGTATGCCTTTTGCACTGATCTCACGGTTCCTACCCATTTTTGTTTGCGTCATTCCCCAGATATCACATTCATGCTCTTCACTTTATCAGAAGATGGCTCATGGAGGGCGAATGCCATTTCCCTCTTTTTGATTAACTGTGTTGTTAAAGAATGACTATGGAATGATGGGGTGAGGGTAAAAGTAAAACTCTTAAGCTCAATTTCTATATAAACCAAAATGATTGTTAATGGACTTAATGAATCCTAAAGTTGAAAATGTTGTAACATTTTAACAATGATGGACCCATGATAGCCATAAAATGATAACAATCATCTGAGAATAGGCTTTCAAGAATTATAATAGTATCTTTCACCAATCAGGACTTGTGTTCAAGTCCCACTGTGCTTGTCATCTGAACCTGATGTATCTCAAATTAATAGAAATAGAAGACTCCAAACATTAAGAATAATGGATGCATGCACTACTTGCATATATTATTAAATGGGATATGGCTTTCAAATTATCAAATTGCACTTTCAGTTGATAAAATGACAAACAAAGGAGTTTTGTCTCATCATTAGGTTGGCATGTGGCAAAATGAGATCGATCTGAATGTTCTGAATGTAACAAATTGGGCCAAATGAACTTGGACTTAACTTCATATTTCTGTGTTTTAAAATTTTAATGCGCATAAGCATTGAATAATGAAAAAACAATAACACATTTAGGTAAGTAGGCTGGACCCACTCATGCCATCCTCTTGTTTTATTACTTCATTGACTATAAATTTGGTGAGATTTATATCCAATCCTAGTTTCCAAAATACAGCTTCAAGTAAGCTTCAGAATTTGCACCTTCTTTTCTTGCAGTATATAGTAGCATTCTGCTTTCTATGTAATCATTAGTCTCAATCCACTCTTCTTTCAACATTCAGAATCAACCAACTGCCTGCAACTTTCTCTAAGAGTTGCCATAGGAAGAGATGACAAAGCTACAAACATGTTATCCAAGCTCAGCATCCTCTAAGCTAGGAATTGACAGAGATTCACACATGATCTCTAAATTCAAGCCAAAGATCCGGATTATTCACATCTATGCTCCAGAAATCATAAAAACTGATGCTGCAAATTTCAGAGAGCTGGTTCAGAGACTCACAGGAAAGCCAGAAGATGAAGGGAGAGGTAGGAGCAAATCTAAGACCGTACCAACCAAAGATCCATTGGATTTACACCCCAAGAAGACCATGACCATGGAAGAAGTAGAAGAAGAGTTTTCAGGTCTGCAAAATGGGAAAGAGGTAAAGAATGAATATAAAGAAGAAGAAGAAGATGAAGATGAGATATGGAGAAGATCAAAGTCAAACGAGAATTTCAGTGGTTTCTTTGATGGCTTCTCAGAATTGGATGGTTTTATGGAAGAGTTGAGTACTATGCCTGTACTTAATCAAAATTAAGGCCTGTTTTTTCTATGTCTTGTTATCTGTCTCGCTGATTGTGTGCATATATCACAAAGATTAGCCATTGAAGAAGTGGTGCTTCCCCATTGTAGATTGGCGATTTCCTTGCTTCTGATACAATGCATGTGTATATTGACTTCAGATGGCCCTTTTGGTGCTGAAAGATAATAATAGTGAACATATATCTATATATATATATATATGTATGTATGTATGTATGAACCTTACTTGTCTTAATTCTTTGTTCTGGGTATGCTAGTTGGCTGGTAGCATCTCTCTCTTATTTAATAATTGCTCTCTAGGTCTTCACAAGCTAGCAAGCAATTTTCAACTTTGTGCACAATCATTATTACCTAATTCAGCTCTTCATTTTCTCCCGGTTATAGTTTCTTTCCTTCTTCTCCTCACTCCCCGGGGAGCAAGGGGGCTGTCTGCAGGCTAACGGCACCAGTGTCATTGTCAGTACAGTATTAACATAGACCTCACAGTGTTGTTTTGTCTCTATGAAGACTTTTCAAGAGTGAAGAGCTTTAGAAATCAACATCATTCCGCATTCAATAGGAAAGGAGTATTAATTATAGACAGTTAAGTTGAGTAGTCATTTAGGACATGCTTATTAGGGATGAAAAGGGAAGAGTTGAAGAGAACAGATGAAAAACATTCTATGCTTAGTTTGTTTGAAAACAAAAAAATGATGTAATGAAACCCAAGAGCCTTAGTTCAGGTAGCATAAGTCTCTTTGGGAACTGCTTGATCCTGATATTGAATTCTACCCATGCCCCTTTGCCTTCTCTTTAGCCTACTTTTCCCCTCATCATTTTAGACTTCCTTTATAACGAAAAAAACATGATGTAATGAATACTGAGAAGCTACCATTTGAAATTCTTCATTTATGATTTCTCTTCATCCCAAATTGAGATGAGATTCAAGAATCCAAATCTAGCAATTTTCAATCATCCCATTTTTTTACCTTCTTTACCGAGCACCGCCAAGTGAAAGTAAAATCTTTTTGTCCCTCCATTTGAACTCTCTTTCCTATTTTCCCCATCTCCTACCTAGGACACACTTCCAATGATGGTGACATGAAAAGTATGGTGGAAGGAATGATAATGTGCAATGCATTCGTCTCAACATGCACTTCTTGCTCAAATATTGTGCATTTTTTATTCATCTCTTCTCATTTTCATCTTCCTGTCTTTCTCAAAAAAAACCTTAGAAGTTATTACTTCACAAGATTAAGAACAAATGAAGTTTATTTCTCAGAAACATGTGACCTATCTTTGAGTCAATCAGTCTAAACAGAATAAGCTTGCATTTTCCTGTTCTCTAGTAGTGTTGTTGTGTAATATTGATATACAAAGTTGCAGAGTTTCTGCCTTCTTTTTGTCTTTAGCTTGAAGAAGATACGATATGCAATATTATGTATATACTATTAGCCAAAAGCATAAAAAGAACTCTGAAAGTCCTTTTCCATTATTTTCTTTTTCATCTTTTCCAAGAACTCTTAAGAAAAACGTTGCATTCTTTAAACCATTAGATGGGACGGGTTTGTAACACGAGCCTGATGATTCACAAGTTTCACTTGCACCAAGAATGTTTGCATACTGAAACCACGTTTAGGAGGAAGCCACTATGCCTAGCTTCCATCTAAATGTGATTATGCCAACGTGAACAAACATACAAGGGGTAATGAAGACATGTCCAAATTATAAACCTATTATTTACTTCATTAGGAGAAGTAGCTGGTTGTTTAGCTTCAACTTAACACCCAACTGCTGCTTTTCAGGACTGACTGGGATACCACTAACACATGGGCTTTTATTAGCTTCCTTTCATTCAAGGTGATGATAGCATTGACCTTGGATGGCAAAATGTCAGCGCTTAAACCAGCTTATACACAAGAATAATTCAAAAAGGGGTCAAAGTCAAAACTCAAACCACATAGCAGAGTGGGATCAGCTACAGCAGTCTTACTGCTTCGGTTACATTCACTAGATAAATGGTTCTCCCAATGATATTTTAGATTTTTATTATTTAGATTAGTTTATTTTGTATTCAAAATAGTTTATAATCAAAATTTTATTAAGAGAACTTTTGAAAAAGAAGTGATTTTTTCTTAAAAATATGTCGTTACCAAACATGCATTAATCTACAATGATTTATTTGTTTTATAATTATTTATTATTTTATGGTTAACCTCAATTCAAACAGGCGTTGAGGAAGCAAAAAATTCTTGCTTGAAATAAAAGTGAGTTTGAAAATTGTGCCAATGTCCATTTTTATTGAGCACAATGTGAAACGAACAACCACTAAGTTTATACAAGAATTTCTCTTTCAAAAATGTTCTATACAACATAAAAATTTTAAAATAATTTAGACCTTTGGCCCCTCTAATAAATTTACGTAAAATTTGCAACCCTTTATAGTTTTGATCCGTAAGAAAGGGCCACAACTACAAAAGCATTGTATAGGATAACGAGAATGGGAGTTATCAAATATGACGTGAATTCCAACAACTGAACTTTATAAAGTATAGATGTTTCTTCCTTCATTTTTTGGGTAATAGAATAAACCAAGGAAAGAATATGCTGGATGTTTCATCTGTGTAAAGTCTGAGAAGCGGCACTACAGACCTGGTCAACAACATTGTTACAGACTACTAACTACCAATGGAGAACGATTCACACATGATTTGAAAATCTAAGCCGAAATTTGCATTATTCTCAAACATGCCATCATCCCCTTTGACGCTTTGGTATTTGCCCAAGTAGCCATAAAAATTTTACAAAACAAATGTTAAGGTAAAATTAATGAATTTGTATCACCCTTTATGGAGTGAGATTGACCAATAATGAAGAGCTCAGCCAATACTCCATTCAGACTGCTTCCTTCTGGGGCTGCTCTTGTTGTCTGCTATATAAGCAAATTTTGACAATATATGATACCTGAAATTAGAGGCAGATCATGCTGTACATCAGTAAATTAGAGCACTAATCTTCGGAGAGATTGAATGCATAAATTTTATAAGGGAAAATAAGATGACCAGAGCTTATCCGCCAATATGTATCATAGGCCTATTTGCTGTCTTTGCTATGTCAAACATCCCAGCATGCGAAGCTTTCTTCCTCTTCACCTAGACCAAAGCAAAGGCAACACTCAAAAACATAATTTATAATGGTACAATACCCCATAGAATAGTTTCATAACTGAAGTTAGCTATACAATTTCAAGTAGTATATAATCTACTATTTTGTTACACAGCCATATGAAAAAGCAACAACAGATCTCATAAGGCAGAAATTGACAAACTACATTAAAAGTGGATGTGAATGAAATTCTGTTACTAGATCATCATATTGAAGAGGGAAACAAATCCTGGCATAGCAATTGAAAAAATCATATTAAGACTCAATGAAAATGGAAAATTGAAGCTCTGGTAAGCTAATGGTATGTTTATGAATCTTGGCAATAATAGCCATAAGTGCATACCGCTGCCCCTATTATCTCCCTAAGTTCATTATCCTCTGCACCATGTCGCAAGGGATCTCTTAAGCTAACCTGCAAGAGAATGAGCCCATATAAGAATATCACAAAAATCTTTTGCTAAAGCCACACATGAAAGATGCAACATGGCAGGTTATTTAATGACTGATTTTCAGTGTCCCAGTCAACGCATCCATACGTAAAGCTGGTTTACCCTGAACATAATAATGGAATGGATAACATCAATCATCACTTGAGTGTCTTGAATAGAACATTTGCATGAGATGCACTTTACTTATCAAGTTCAATGAATAGAACATTTGCATTAGATGCATTTTACTTTCAGCACCGTTCAAAAAAAACTGTGAGCTGCATCTCAAATGTAAGCATAGATGATGTAAACAAGATGGATGAGCAGATATTTATAAGATTAGAAATTCAATAGATGGATGACACATCTAAGAAATCATTAGAAGGTATCAACTAAATGGAATATTAAATGATCTATAATGAGATCATAGAAGAAGAAGGGTCAAGAAATTGGGCATTCAATCCCAAAATTTGAACACATATTTCCCGACTTACTCAAGGTAATAGAAGAGCATATAATTGCTTAATAGATCTTCCTTCAGACCAAGTCAATTCAATGAACATATTTGCCTGATTGATTTTGAATAAAAGACTTACACCACCTAACTCAATATGCCACCTAAAGTCATACAGAATTTCATGTTCATCCACAAAGCACCCATTATATGTTATAACAAATGGTAAACTAGAATAGGTAAGCAAAACAAGCATCACTCTATCTTACAGATAGGTAATTTAGAGTTAAAGATAGCAAACACAACCAAAAGTTTCCAAGTTGTGGCTTAAAAATGAGAATTAGTTCATCTTCGCGCAGCACAAGGAAAGGATTAAACAAGCTCTCATTTTTGTTTTTGTTTTTTTTGAACTAATCTCCTATTTAATTTATAAGCGTCAAGTCAAAATCCTGCATCTGATAGAGCCACATTATTGATGGTTTTCATGATCATATCCTAATGCACCTAGAGCTAAGACAGAGAAAATTTTTTCCATTTCCCGACAAACTTCAAAATTGAGTAAATCGATCCACTCTCTGTAGAGTTTTAAGACTTCTTTCTTTGCAAATGAATTCTGAAATTTATGTTAGTCTGTTAAGAGTTTGTCAGATAGTTTCCATTTTTCCCAAACTTGAGAATACACCATAAGAATTCAGGACTGACTGCAGAAATCACAGGTTCAAAGTTCTAATCTAACGCTGCCTATTCTTTCTCCATTTATTCTGTAAAGCCACTGATTACTTGTAGAAAACAACTGCTAGAAGCATACCCCACACTGACAACAGCTAACTGTACTGAACCTTTTACACCCTTTTCAAAACCCTAGAATGCTACGTAGTCCAAATATATCCAACATCGCATATTCTAGTCAAATTGCCACCACAAAATTTCAGTGACATGCAGAATATATTGAATTTTGACAGCTATGATAGAAGTTACCTCTGAAGGACCAAATAAACAGACTTTGAAGTTTCCATCAGCTAGTAGTCGCAATCTGTTGCAACCAGCACAAAAATGCTCGGTCATTGATGTGATAAACGAAACTCTACCTAGATGCCCATCTATTGTGAAATTCTTGGCTGTATCTGTTGGGTGATCCTGAAGTCTCTTTAAGCCTGTATACCGTTTCACCTGTTTGGCAATGATGGTTATAAAGGGTCACCACTATAAGAGAACGTAAAAACTCTCCATAAGTGAGTTCTCCTGTCAGAATTCTACCTTACCACTGTATCCAACATTTCTGAGTATGGTACAAGTTTCTTGACGTTCCAAACATTTCCATCAAAAGGCATGAACTCTATAAACCGAATATTAATTGGATTCTTGCGTGTCAACTCAACAAAGTCACAGATTTCATCATCATTGAATCCACGCATTACAACACAATTTACCTGAAATGCAACAGAAACATACAAGACACCTTAAAATGCATCCATCAGTGACATGTGAAATTTACCATAGAGGTTATGAAGGCTTATGCCAGAAAAATTCCATGTACAACTCTGTACAATTCATTTGAACAATTTAATAATTTGGTGAAAGGGAAACTACTGAAGGGAAGATGATCAAAGTGAAAAATGTGAAAAGAGTAAATATATAAGACCAAAAAATACCTTAACTGGATTATACCCAAGGTCTATGGCAGCATTAATTGTATCCATTACTTTCTCAAGCCCTTTGCGTCTCGTCATAAATTCAAACTTCGCCGGAACCAAAGTGTCTAAACTAATGTTCACAGAATTAAGCCCACATTCTTTCAGCTTTGGAAGTTTTCTTGCAAGGGTAATACCATTGGTAGTCATGGTCAATGTCCTCAGTCCCTTCAAGTTTGACAACTCCAAACATATGTCTTCAATATCCTTTCTAACAGTTGGCTCCCCACCAGTCAAACGTATTTTATTTACCCCAGAGCTTACAAACAGATTTGCCAATCGCAGAATCTCAGCCTTTGTTAGAAGCTGAGGACTAGGAGTGAGCTCCACACCGTCTGCTGGCATACAGTACTGACACCGTAAATTGCAACGTTCTGTTAAAGATATTCTCAAGTAAGTGTGCAGCCTTCCAAATGAATCTACTAACATATCAGAGACAGAATTATCTTTTGGCTGATCTTCAGACAATGAAGCACAAGATGTTGCATAAGTTCTTGTGGCATATTCATTCAAGTTGTCACTGAATAAAGCTTGACCATTAGTATTTCTGGAGGCACAATAGGACCCCATCTTACAATTCACCTGCTTTAAGAAATTTTGTTTTGTTAGCCAGCCCATTTTTCATAACGAAGTATTAACATATACAGCACCACCACGCCCCAGTTAATGATCAACTAATATTCTTAGATAAAATCTCTGGACAAAAAACAACAATTCTCATATGGATGCAGATGGGTATAATTAAGTCTTCAAGTGGGCATACTATAAAAATTCAATTGCTATCATGGTTTCAAAATATCACCTTTGAATGTAAAATAATAAAAAGATTTCTCACATGAAATTGACAGATTGGAAAGGTACCACCTTTCAAGAAAGTTGGGTAACAGACTGCTGATTCTTTCTTTGGCTCTTCCATCACCTTATGAGTTGATAAAATAATATACATGTATAATGCCAATAATATTTTGCAGGGATCACTTTGAAGATACCCATTCAAGGGACACAAATGACAAAATTAATATTCAGTTCTATGGAGCAAACAGCCAAACACAAAATTAGCATGTGTTTCTTCTACTCTTACCTTCATTCACCACACATGACCAGATAATTTTCATTCAAGACCTGTCCAATTCCATCTTTACTACTAGAAAATGATTAGGATTCCATAGAAACAGTGGCCATGTGTTATATATTTAATCAGTTGAGGCAAAAATAAGATGAAATAAAGTGTATTTCAAGTTTTTGAAAATGATACATATACATTGTTAATTTTTTTTAGGGAACAGAACGCACTTGATGATCTGTTATCGCTTTTCAGATATTCTTAAAAGTATTAATCTTTTAGATAGTTGAATATATTATATAATGAAAAACATGAATTCCAGTAGATAACACAACCGAAATTTAGATATCAAATTTCATTGCAAGCAAGAGAAAGAACCCAAATTACATGCAGAGAAGGAATTACAAGTTCTTGATAGAACTAGGGGATTGCAATTCTAGACTGCAATTTACCAGATATTGGCTTTGGACAATAAAACAAATACGCAGAGCTGGCAGTAGTGAAAAAAAAAAACACAATCAGACACAGTAGACAGATAGAGAAAGAAAGCTCCTACCAGCAAGGAATTTGATTGTTTGAACCCAATTCGCCAATCAATCAATTTTGATAAGTAGCAACTCATCCTTGATGCTGTAATCAGGGCATGACATACAGAAAGAAAAAACAAATATATTAGGAAATAAGAGAAACAATGAATGAATCAATCACTTGAAGTTGGAACAGAACAGACACAACAACGAATGAAGGGCTGCGCAACTGAGAAACCAACCTCTGCTTTTGTTTGTCTGACCCTTCAACATGTCCAACCGCCTAACACTCGAAGCGATAATAAATATAGAGAGAGAGTTGGAGGAGAGACAACAGCCGCCAGCCTGCCAGGAAGAGAGAGAATAAGAGCCGGGAAATGATGTAATAATATAATTTTTTAAAATATTTTTTATTTTAAAATTTTTATCAAATAAATATTTTTACTACACTTTTTCATAAAAAAATAATTAAACAAAAAAATAGGTAAAGCAAACTAAATATAATTTTTAAAATTAAAAGTCGAATTTAAAATTAAATATAATTTTATTCATAATTGCTACGAATTGGGTTGGTGGGTCTTTGATCGAGTTGACCAAAGTTTTCAAATAATTTATCAAAATGAGCCAATTTTAAAATATTTTATTAATATAATTTAATTTTAATTTATTATTAATATAAATTATTTTTATACTATTATGTAGTTATATATTATTAAATATTTAATTTTTTAAATAATTATTATCTTAATTAATTTTTTTAATAATTTAAAAAGTCATAATTAATTAATAATATAAAATTTTTTATACAGTAAATTAAAATTAAATTTTTATTAATATGGAACAGTCTTTGCCAGCTTAGTAATTGTTCATTATTTGAGGATCTAAACATTTATATGATAAACTAATTAAAGGACTGAGTATTTATTATTACTAATTGAAGAACTCAACTTGATTGAAATTTTTTTTTCTTAATCAGAAATGTTGAAAAGGCAAAATATCAAACTTTGCATATTAAAACAATTTGTGACATGAGCAAAATACATGATTATATTTAACCTACTAATTTATTTACGATGAAAATATACAATTGGAGGATTTATTATTATCATATCTTCTGTTATGCTCACTTGTCAATTTAAATGTTAATTTACATATACAAAATCGTTCGAAGTGGAAGATTTATTGAAAAAGCATGTTCCCTTGTTTCTTATCATTAATGTTGTTGGCATCAATTGTCTCATCAATCTTGCTTCTAAGAAAGAGACGTAGACCACTCTCGAATATATATAGTCTTCTCAAAGTCCTTGATCTTATGGATTCTAGCCTTTCTTATTCAAAAAATACTAAGATATCTCATTGTAAATTCTAATGGATTGCTCTGTCTTTGGAATGTGGAGAGCCTTTCTTCATTTTAGATTTTTTTTCCAATAAAAAAAAGGTACTAGGAAATTGTTGATAATGACATTTATATATGGTTAATGGTGCTTTTATACATGGTTGTTTTGGCAAACGCTTGGCTGAGACGCCACTAGTCTTTATTCCTAAAGAGGATCAAGTTACTGAAATAAATTATTTTAGATCAATAAATTTGTGCAATGTTACTTATAAATTTATTACTAAAGTGCTAGTGAACCACATTTGCCTCTTATTGGATGAGTTAATTAGCCCTCTCGAAAGTAGTTTTCTTCCTAACACAAGTATTTGTGATAATGTGATTGTTGCTTAGGAGATCATTCATTATCTGAATCAAACCAAGAGTAAAGGAGGAGGCATTGCCCAAAAGGGGTCTTAGAGAAGGTGAGTGGAAGCCCCTGTCTTGCTCCAGGGACAGACCACTTGTGTCCCATATTCTCTTTGCATATGACTTGCTTTTCTTCTTCAAAGCTAACAATATCAAGCTTGAGTTGTTACAGCAACCCTGAATAAACTTTGCAGGCCTTTGGGTATCAAGGTTGATATAACCAAACTTAGGAGGCCATCTGTTCAATTTCCAATTTTTCCTTCACTAGGAACTTGGGGAAGTATCGTGGTATTCTGACTTCTCATATGAGAGTTAAAAGGAAGGATTTTGAGTTTATTACAAATAAGCTGAGGCAAAGATTGAGTTATTGGAAATGCAATCTTTTGAATAAGGCCTGGAGGGTGATGCTTGCTAAGTCTGATCCTACTTCAATTCCTATCTGTGATGCAATGCCTGTGACTCCTCCAAGCCATTTGTGATGGATATTGATTATTCCACTATCAGAAGGTTCCTCTAGTCTAAAAAATGGAGTCACCCGTGGTATCCATTTTGTTCACTGGGATACTATTACTTGTACCAAAGAGCAAGGTGGCTTGGGTATTTACACTGCCAGAAATTCTAACATCTCTGTTCTGGGTAGCTTGGTTTGGGACACGGTTCAACAAAAGGACAAACTTCGATTGCAGATTTTGACTCACAAATATTGGTAACATAATATGCTTCAACATAACTTAATCAACCCCAAATACAAGCTTGTTTTGATCTGAGAAAAGGTCTGGGGCCTACACTTCTAAATCAGAAAAACTGAGCTTCACAGACACGAAGCTATTTTGAGTGATATCAGAAACACGCTGCATCAAGATTGGATCATTAGCTTATCCCATATCTTTGGTGAAGGCAACCAATGTGTGGATTAGTTGGCTACATGGGTTTTGGCCATGGCTTCTTCTTGGAATATTTGGATTGGGAAAATGTTTGATGCACACTACTTTATTTACGCCATTGTTTACACCACCTTATTTGGGAGAAAAATATACAGAAACTATAGGTAAAATGCTCACGTACCCCTTCAACTTTAAGTGAGTTGTATTTACACCTCTTCAACTAAAAAAAAAAGTAGTTATTACATACCTAAACTATGTAACTAGTTGTAATTAAAATTTTCATCCAATTTTCATCAAACTCAACTGATAATTCAGTCGCATGTGATATGTACGTCAACTACTAACATTATTTTTATTTTTTTTTACAAAAATAACTCATAAAATAAAAGGATTATGCATTTAAGTTAATATAAAAATTTAATTTTGATATCACTTTTATGAGTTATTTTATAAAAAATAAGTTAAAAAATGTTAATATGTTACATGCACATTATATGTGATAAGATCATCAGTTAAATTTGACAAAACATTGAATGAAAATATTAATTGATACAGACTACATAAGTTTAGGTATCTAATGGAATACTTAAGTTGAAGGGGTCTATATGTAACTCACTCAAAGTTAAAAAAATGTCTTCATATTTTACCCAGAAAATATGTGTTAGAATGTATGTTACTTCTTATTTTATTATCCAAAAAAAGAAATAGTATAAGAATGATGTAATAAAAATGATGTGTAAATAACATTGTTGTTTGGATCAATATTATTAAAACCAGACCGGACAGTGAACCGACGAGATTTCTGATTTAGGTTTGACTGGTTCAATTGTTTAAATCGGTTGGTCGAGCTAGATAACGCAATATTATAAAATCTATAAAAAAAATTCATAAAATGTTTAAAAAATATTAAAAATTTTAAAAATATAATTAATAATTGGCTGGTTGAACTGGTTAAATCGATCAATTCAAGTAATTTTTTGATAAGTTTTATTCAGTACAAAGTGATATAATTATAAATTTAATTATAAAATTAAATCATAAATTAATAATCAATTAATTATCTAATTCACAATTGAATTAGTTAGATCATCTTGTTCTTATAATAATAATTTGGATGCCTGAGTTTTCAACTTACTGCTGACTTGACAGGTGTTTTCTTTTGTAAGGCTTATTTCTTTCATTGTTTCTTTGCCGATGTAGCAAAAAGTTGCCTCCCTTTCGACAATGCTTTAAGAACAGTG
Organism: Castanospermum australe; assembly: GCA_019955255.1. Classification (NCBI taxonomy): domain Eukaryota; kingdom Viridiplantae; phylum Streptophyta; class Magnoliopsida; order Fabales; family Fabaceae; genus Castanospermum; species Castanospermum australe. The sequence continues at coordinate 872,881 of NSJW01000319.1, read as the reverse complement.
CTCCCTTAGTCTCTACTTTAGAGCCTGCCATTTTTAACAACTATAGGAACACTAAGAATAGTAAAACACCACCTACTCCGTATGTGAATGCAGTTCTCTCATCGTTAAAAAAAAGTCACCCGCACACCTTTCCTGACCCATTCATTCTATCTTTTTTTCATTTTCTTTGAAATATGAAGTTGCCCAAAAATGTAGATATGGGCAAAAGCATATATAATTCCTTCTTAGGTGACCATGGCATTTTGCCTCTCTGTTCTATTTTTGGCAAAGCTCATCAATGAGGAAAATGATTGAAATAGTTATCCAACATGGTTTGGTTTTTAATTACATATAATATTGATGATAAGGAGACCAAAGATGGAAGATAAATTGTGATTAGGAATCTTAAATTTAGAAGTAAATGTCTATTTTAATCTTTTAAATATATACAGATCTAAAAAAACAAAACTAATGGCATTAATTGCTATTGAACAATCAATTTGATGTTTCATATAAATAGAAGAGTAATGTGATGTCAAATATAATTTTAAAAAATGAAAATAAATATTTACTCTTAAATTTATTAAATAATTATGAGGGACTCAATTGCTTCAATTATTTTTTTTTTGGGTGTTACAACTTTTGCTTTTATTCTAAAGTACCATAAAGACATGTAAAATTGCAATTGCAAACTCAGATAGAAGCAAGACCCCTTTCTCCACTTTTGGACTTAGCTTCGCCTTTGTGTGTGGGGCTTGCTATCTCATTGCCCCCTTCTCATAAACATTTTAGGAGTCGGTCTCCAATTGTCCTTTCTTTGTAGTCCTCTTGGTTGGTGAAGCAATTTTTTTAAATTATATTAAATATCGGTAATTTTATTCTTGTTTTTGTCTTTATTTTGGAACTGTTACATTCTTTTTAAATATGATCAAATTCAAATTTATAAAAATTTAATTATTTAAAAAAATAATTGATATAAATAAAATAAATGAATATTAATATACAATATGTATAAATAACATGGTAGCAGGTTCTTATATTAGTTTCTCATAAACAGGGAAAGGCAAAGTGCAAAAATGCAAATAGTCATCTAAAACTAAAAAGCATCAGATGCGGATACCGCACATATGATAAAGAACGGCCAACGTTGGTTCTTATTTTTAACGGTGCATGATTTAAGCTCTCTTTTATATGAGTTTATTTTAAACTTTTTAAGACTTTTTTTTATTATAATAAATAATATAAAATATTTTTATTATTGTTTGAATGAGTTTATTAATAACTTTTCAAACTTCATATATAAATTATTTTAGACTTACTTTCATGCAATAATTAAGAATAACTTGATGGATAATTATGTTTATAATATTTTACGACTATATCAATTTTAATTAATTATTAAAATTTCAAACACTAATATATTTTATTTAACATTTTTTAAATAGCTATTTAAATGATATTTAACTTATTTTCTATTACATTTATAATAAATAGAGCTAATTTTAAATAGAACTTATAATAATAATTATTATTATTTAAAACAATTTTTTTCAAACAACAAAGTTATTTTGAAGAATGAATTTAATTGGTTTTCCAAACAACAAAATACATTCGCCTATAATCAATAAAAAAAAACCTTCATTCACCTAGTGTGTGTAATTTTTTTTTCTCTCTAAAGTTATCTTATAAAAATCATTATTAAATAACCACCAAAAAAGTGAAATTTTTTTCTCTATAAAGTTATCTTCTAAAAAGTCATCATTAAATAACCACAAAAAGTACGGTTACTATATTTGGAAAAATAATTATTTATTTAAATTTTATATTATTCACAACTTTTTTTAATAAAGGTAGTGTCTTTCAATTTATGTGTTTTATCTTAATTTACAAAATTATTTTCTTTTAATAATTACATAAAAAATAATTTAATAAAAAAATAAAATATGTTTAAAGCAAATCATAATTACAAAAGCGTGGTTAATGTAAAAAAAATAATTTCTTAAAATTGTCCAAGTGAGGTGTGTTTGAAGCTTCAAAATACTTGCGTTTATAATTTTATCTTTTATTTATATTTAATTAGTTAATAATAATTTTTTTAAAATAAAAAATCAAAATAAATTTTTTTTATAATAGTATAAAATATTTTAATTTATAATATTTTAAAATAATTAAAAAATTATCCATCCTTCTAAAATTTAAAATTTAAATGAAATAAGTATGATTTTTTTGGGTACAGAAATAATGAGGATGATTTGAAAGACTTAAAAGTAATTTTCAAAAATATTTTCGTTCCGGAAATTTATTATTCTCAATTTATTTTATCTTTAAATGGGACAACATGCAAGAATAAATTCGCATGCTTTCCACGTGTGCTTTTATTTTATGAACGTACCTTTTTTGACAGGTCAAAATTTGGTGCACGTGTCCATCTTTGCTGGCCTAAAACGTAAATCAAAAGTGCAAGTCTAAACTCCAGCTATATTCTTTTGAAAAGTTTTTTTTTAATTTAAAAAACTATCAAGAAAAATATTTATTTTGATGTCATAAATGGAGAAATTTTTTGTTAAGTACCTAACAAAAATTTTTCAAATAAAATACACAAAATTATTCTTCTAAACATAATTTGTATGAAAATATACAATTTTTTATTGAAAAGATAAAAAATGAGAATATCGAATATTAAAATTATGTTTAAGCATAATAATAAGTGTCAATGTAACCAAAGTTTAATTTTAATTTAATTTTGAGTTTTTTATGAAAGAAAAATAACTTTACAAGTAAGTATTATTATTATAGTACTTTTTAATGATGTATTAATTAATATATATTAAAATAATAATATAAATATTTTTATATATACAGTAAATAAAAATTAAATCTCTAACATAATATCTATAAGATTTGTTGTGAGTTATGACAATCAAGTCATTACCATCATTGTCTTAAAAACAAAGTAATCACTTTTAAAGAAAAATTAAGCACTAATAATCTCATTCAATTAATCTATGTCTAAACGCCTTTCCCCACTAATCGCTTAGGACAATCCACCACATCGCGGCTTAAAAGCAGAGTGAGCGGCAGCGATTTCGTCTTGGACCGATTCTTCAATTCAATTCTTCTGGATCCGCGACCTTTCGGCTCCCTTGACTTTTACCGACCGGTACGCTCTTCTTCTTTGAATCCAACTCTTCCCCCGAACCCTGACTCTTCCCATTTCCCACCAAATCTTCCTCTTTTATTTTTTGCTCCGATTTCGCTCTACGTTCATCACTCTTCCTGCTTTTCCCAATATTCGTGTTCGGCGATTGATCCCAACCTCAAGGTCATTCCAATTTTGTAGCGTAGCATTCGCTATCTGCTGTCGTTTTCGTTGTTCAGCTGAACTTAGTAACTTTTTTTTGACTATTTTTTAATTTTTGCCGTCTGCTTTGCTAATGTTGAAAAGCTGATGCAGGCTGCTGCATTGATCCAATGGCGTTCTTCAGAAGTGTTTCTGCCCTTTCCCGGCTTCGCTCTCGTGTGGTAAGTGCAAAATTGAAACTTTTTTTTTTTTTTTCTAAAAGCAGTTCTTTTCCTCCTTTTTTGTTTTTGGAATTTATTTGTGTTTGATTGCTTATGTAACTTGCGGGTATTTTTTTTTTGGCCCCCCTTTCAATCACAGGGTCAACAATCTAGTTTCGCCAATTCAGTTCGATGGCTCCAAACTCAGAGCTCCAGTAACGCTGTATTTTCTCTCTCCTTATTTCTCTATCCTTGGTGCTTGATGAAATGTATACAATAAGCCTTATTAGATGCTATGCGTTTTCTGAGGATAGGATTACTATCATGGCGTTGTTTAGAATTGCCTACTGTTGTCTGTATCTGTTGGACTTTAGAGGTTTTCTGAAACTAATCAGTTGGCCTTGAGGCCTAGCCATTTGTCTTGCTGTAAGGAAGGATGCCCATCAGTCAGTTCTGTTAGAAGTGTTTTTGACTGCGTTACAACACATGATGAAGTAGTTTGTATCTCTAGAGCTTTGTCTACTTCCACTTTTGTTCATACCGGTTATTTTCTATTTTGCAGGATCTTTATTCTGAGTTGAAGGAACTAGTTCCAGAGTATCAGGTTTGTCTGCAATTTTTAGCTTCAATAGTGATAGTGTTTATTTTGGATTAGTTAATGTGTAGCCAATGCTGCTTGGGAAAAATGTTATTTTTGTGTGTCTTCAACAGCGTAATGGTTTTTTACTTTTTTTGGGTTTGGTTTTATTCTTTGTTTGGCTTAATTACTTGGTTGCAGTGAGTGTTAGTGAATCAATTATTGCTTGTGCTCAAATTGCAATGCACATTTCAGTCGTGTTGTTGCCTATTTGTGCAGTGCATGTTCTATTGAGTCTGAGCTACTTGGTAAATGTCTTACCCTATTTGTAATCCCCAGTGATGATTGGTTGTTAAACAACGTTTCCTTCTCTTCATTGTTTCTTCATGCTTAGATTGCAAATCTTCAATTAACATGTTTCAAATGAGTTATATATCTATCTCAAGTTTCAATCTATATATAAATCTGGTTGCAGGAACGTGTTAAGAAGTTGAGGAAAGATCACGGACAAGTTGAATTGGGCAAGATCACTGTTGATATGGTAATTATATTACCTTTATCGTAGTTATAGATTTTCAAGTTACTGGCAGCATTAAATGCTGTCTCCCTCTCTTGTCTATAAGCTTGTCATGTAACTTATTTTTGGAGTGTCCTTTGTCATGATTGAAAGGTAATTGGTGGAATGAGGGGAATGACGGCTTTATTGTGGCTAGGCTCAGCTGTTGACCCGGATGAGGTATATATCTAAATTACCCAGTCTTCAGATAATTATTGAAGTGAAGTGAATTATTTCACTTGCCAATGACTATTAATTAGTTGATAGAATCTCAGACTTAGCATCTGTTCATTTAATGGATCTCTGAGGTCTGCACCTTATGGCTTCTAGGGAATTCGCTTTAGGGGCATGTCAATCCCCGAGTGCCAGAAAAAACTTCCAGGTGCTTTTCCTGGTGGGGAGCCTTTGCCTGAGGCTGTACTCTGGCTTTTATTGACAGGAAAGGTATGCAATAGTTCATAAACAAAATGGATGGATTAATTATTTTGGATGTTGGCTTACTTGTAATACAATATAGCATACCCTTGTATGGAGGTGTTTTAATATGTGGTCTTGGTCTAGATTTTGTTGTATGATCTTTGATTCTTCGATTGTGTCACAGATACCAAGTAAAGAGCAAGTAGATTCATTAGCCCAGGAATTGCGAAGTCGTGCAACTATCCCAGGTTCAGTTTCATTTGAGCTGGTCATAGCTCGGTTATATCTGCCTAAAATTACCTTGAAGCAATGCATTCTTATTTGTAATACAATAGACTGACCCCAAGTTGATTGTCATAGTTTTGTAAAGTGCATTTGTCAATACTTCAGTAGATTTAGGTGCTATACTGTAGATGCTTTTCTTAATAGTTAAAGTGAATTGACGCAATATAGATTGTATATAATATATTATTTCGAACCGTGGATATGAACTTAGGGTCTCCTATTTTACGTTGTGTTTTTTTAAATCATCCTTGTGAAGGAACTTTATATGAGGCTAGCATCTCTATTGTTTATATGGTCCCTGTTTGAGGAAATACACACCCTTATCTAAGTGCGTGTTAACTTAAAAAAGATATGGACTTGCTTTCATGCATTATGTCTGTGTTGCCAATATTCACTAAATGCTCTTGCTCAAATGTCACGTATGTGTGGCATGTGCCTAGAAGTTTTTAACATTACATTTTGTGCCAACTTGTTCCTAATATTAATCTGACTTCATTAATGTTATGCCCAAAATTGTGGATTTGTCATTTTTTTTATTGTAGATCATGTTTATAAGACAATTGATGCACTGCCTGTTTCTGCTCATCCAATGACTCAATTTACTACTGGTGTCATGGCCCTCCAGGTTGAGTTACAGATTCTTTCTTGAACTTTAAATTTATAAAGTTTTTTTTTTTAATTTGTCTTCTGTAATTAAATTGCATAGAAGGTCATATTCATTCTTTGACGCTTGAATTTCATTATGAGCTCTACTTAATGTGCTGAAAGCATGGCCTTTGTTGATTGATGTTTTGATGTGCAGAGATTTGTTTTCCATTATATTGATAATATACTAGGGAAGAATTTTTTAAAAGTAGAATTAATCAGAGAGGATGTAAAGCACTTGGGTGACAATTGGTCAAATTTTAGCTCAGAAAAACTGAAAATGAGAGGATTCAATTGACAACCATAATCCATATTCAACTGAAGACACTCTTCAATGAACACATCTATCATGTGCCTATCACTGGTCAAATCTCAACCACCTGTACTGCCATAATAGAACTGATTTTGCCCAAAACATTTTGGTTTTGTATCGCAAAATATTGCTTTTCCCACTATTGAAGTGATTTATAGATGACTTAAATGTCTAATTTTGGGGATATAAAACCGATCAATACTTACTGCTAATTTGAGAATCATCAATGTCACTTGATATCCTTCTAGAAATGCAGTATTTTTGTGAGGTAGTCAGTGAAGCATCCAAGGAAGTTGACTCTGGTGCACAATGTATTCTGACTAGCAGTTGTTTGTTGGTTCTTTATCCCATCTCTTCATATTTAGGATTTTGAATTGAGACGTACATTTGGAGAGGAGATTTAGACAGCTTGCTTCTATATTTTCACTAATGTGAGATGATTTGGTCTCAAGGATTGCTGGTGCAAGATGTTGTTAATCATGCAAAAGTTTAATTAATTGGATATTATAAAATATTGGATTGCGGCATAACTTCTTCTCTTATACGACAATTATATCTTTTTGGTTGATCTTGTGGATCTAGTTTCTGTGGTCTAGTTGTCTGCTATCTATATTCTGTGGTTATGCTTGTGTTTAGTATCATATGAAAGGTTGAGTTGGCATCTCCTACTTAGTTAACTTGGGGGGCACAAACCCAGTCTATAAAGAAAGAGAAATAACTGGTTTGCAGATGCAATAGAAGCAAAATTTGAATGTTCTTTTTCTAATTGTAGGATAAGTTTCTCAGTTTGATAACGGTTTTTTCCTCGTGTTATTTCCTTTGTATATTGTTCCTTTCTACTCTCAATTTTCAACTAAATTTAGATTCTTCCCCTTTTGAAAAAGAAAAGGAAGAAGAAAGCGGATTTAGTTTGCAATATGTTGTTGTTAAGGATCATAGTAAACTGAATTCACTGCTTAATATTTACATTATTAACATTCTGTAATAGACAAGGAACAATTTACAATCAATTCCTTTCATTTTCCAGGTTCAAAGTGAGTTTCAGAAGGCATATGAGAGTGGGATAGCTAAGTCAAGGTAAGATTCTAAATGGTTTTTGTATTACTTGCACTGTATTAGTTACTGAAGCAGGTTTACTACTTGTACAAAGGTATTGGGAGCCAACTTATGAGGACTGCATGAATTTAATTGCTCGTTTGCCAGCAGTTGCTGCTTATGTTTATCGACGGTATGTATGAATGTAAAGCATATTATCCTCATCAAAATTAAACATTTATCTTCCAATGGGATATATTGTGGGATGACACTGATCCAGAAGTGTTTGACAGAATTTCTACTATCTTCTTACTTTTGGATTAATTTCTTGTCTTATTTTAAAGGAAATACAAGGATGGAAAAATCATACCAATGGATGATTCCTTGGATTATGGTGCAAACTATGCTCACATGTTAGGATTTGATGATCCGCAAATGCTTGAGTTTATGAGGCTGTATATTTCCATCCATAGGTTTGTATTCCATTGCTAATGATGACACGTACTATGATCATGATGAGTTGTATGGTTTCCTTTTAATTACCATCTTAATTTTTTTTTTCTGTTTAACATTTTTGGTTAAATTTGGTTTGCAGTGATCATGAAGGTGGTAATGTTAGTTCTCACACTGCCCACCTTGTAAGTTACCTGCCTTACTTAATTGAACTCTTGTTCTATCTTGTTCTATCCTATTGTATTTAATTCTGAATTATGGGATATTTTTAAGATATTTAAATATTTGATGACTTGTGCCTTGGTAAATACCTCTCTTTTCATTTTTTCTTTTCTGATGTATTGTATGTTCCCTTCAGGTTGCTAGTCCACTAGCAGATCCGTACCTTGCATTTGCAGCTGCCTTGAATGGTCTAGCTGGGCCACTGCATGGTTTGGCCAATCAGGTTTGTTTTGTTATTTGTTTTTCCTTTTTTTTTATTCTCTTTTTCGGTTTCTCTGATACCAAATTTGCTATAGTCCATCTTTCTATTCAGAAATCATGTTTGGCTATAATGCTTATTCAGACCTCACATTTTTACCATTTTTTTAAATCAAAATGTCCTGCGTTACTTGCATGTGCTGTTCTGATAAATACAGTCAGAAACTAATCAGGTAGGGAAGCTTTTTTCTTAAAGAGTGATATGGAAAGAAAAAGCATGCCTTGTATTGCTGAATGAGGTTTGAGTTCTTTAATTTTGTGGGACCATTGGTCTGACAATTTTAAGATCTTATGAAATATAAAATATTGTTATTAATGCTCACATCCATCCAGATATTATTGTCATTAATGATCATCTCATTTCTTGTTTGTATATTATTAGTTTCAGTTTCCTTCACTTCTATTATGTTGTTACAGGAGGTTCTTCGATGGATAAGATTGCTGGTCGCAGAGTTTGGAACTCCACACATAAGTACAGAACAACTGACAGACTATGTCAATAAAACATTGAGTAGTGGCCAGGTAATGTTGTAATTAATAACTATTGAGAATCTATGACACCGTATGAAGAATTTGAAGCCTTTTTTCCTTTTGGCTTTTAAATTTTGTTTTTGCTCAATTAATTATATGGTAAATATTCTTATGATTTTTGTTTTGTTTACACTTAACTTTTTGATAAGAAAAGAAATTCATTAAGGTAGAGAAAGAAAGAAGTAGAGGAGCAGAGAATAAGAAATCCTCTTAGAGAACAAAGAAAGGAAAAACATAATTGCGTAAAGCACGCCAATGTGTTCACTGTGTTATGTTTGAATCTTCTTTACTTCCTCAGGAAAAGGATTTGTTGGCTGAAGGGCATTATGGTTCTTCATTTCCTCTTGTTTTATGTATCTGGAAATATATATTTATTTTAGAGTAAATTACACTCACCTTCCTTGAATTTTGTCTTTACTACACAAAACTCCCCTAACAGTAAGTTTGTGAAAAAATAAAGAAATTTCAAGGGAGGTTTGTGTAGGTTTTTCAAGGCAAGATTTTACAGTTTAAGAGAGGTTTATGTTGGTTTTCAAAATAGAGGAGAGGTTGGTGTAATTAGAGTATAATACAGGGGAGGTAAGACGTAAGAGTAATATATTCTATCTTTTTTAGATTATTTTTCACTATAAGGGTTTTTCAAGTACTAATATGCATATCTTTGCACTGAAGGTTAAAGAGAATATCACTATCTCATTCTAAAGTCCTTTATAGAGAAGCCTCTCTTGGCAACATGTTAATAGGGTTTGGCTATTGCCCTTTTTGGATTTGCAGGTTGTGCCTGGATATGGACATGGGGTTTTGCGCAAGACAGATCCAAGATACACATGTCAGAGGGAATTTGCTTTGAAGCATTTACCTGACGATCCACTTTTCCAGATTGTAATCACTTATTTCCTAATTTCAGATTCTTTGCTTGGGAGTGCTTTCTTGTGGCACAACCAAAGTTTACTTCTAGTAATCTAATTTCTTCATAGTCTAATGTAGCTTTGTGACCTTTCAGGTGTCAAAACTGAAAGAGGTTGTGCCTCCCATTCTTACCAAGTTAGGCAAGGTAATGTTATGTTTTGATTTTTCAGTAAGCATTCCCGTGGAAGTTATTTTCTCCCAACTTTGTTCTTTTGGGTACAAAATGGCTTTTGTTTATTGCATCTATTGTCAAATGCCTGTAGTTTATGAGTACATGCTTGCACTAACATTTCAAAAGGAATACTGGTTTCTAAGGTTTGGCACAGGCATTGGACGAAACACAATGACAAGGAATACATTCTGATAACATTAGCTTTTCATTACATATTTGACTCTGAACTTTTAGTGCTTTGTGGCGTTGCTAGGGGATTTTAATTCAATGCCATCACCTCCACAAATCATGGTAAATTTCCTTTGTAAAGCATTTTAATGCTAAAGAAATGAGAATGTGGATAAAGATTCAAAAGAGGAAGAGTTGTCTTCTTACTCTGTATAAGTCTTTATGTGTAATGACTTAAATATTGTTTTTGTTCCAGGGTAGTCACTAGTCAGTCACTGTTTATTTCTCTTCCCGCTCAAATACTACATAAATTTGGATCCAGTCCTTCACATTCTATTTTGGTTCCGTTTGCTTCTAAATTGATTTTTTTTTTTAATAATTTAAGCTTAGATGTTGTACCACATGCTGTTTTCATGTAGATTCCTGGTTTTCATTTGATAGACTGTATCACAGCTGTACTCATTAGTCTCTTGCTATTAATCCTATGTTTTCAAGAGGTAGTTAAATTTGAGATTTTCAATGGTGTAGGTTAAAAATCCATGGCCTAATGTTGATGCTCACAGTGGAGTGCTACTGAACTACTATGGTCTAACTGAGGAAAAGTATGGTGTTACTTCTCTCTGCTGTTGGACATGAGATAATTTTCATTTTGCAATTATTCTTTAAGGTGAATCTGATGTTCTGTTAACATTTTGGACAGCTATTTTACTGTTCTCTTTGGTGTATCGAGGAGTTTTGGGGTTGGCCCTCAGGTTTGTCGTGCCCCACTGTTTCCTTGTTAATTATTTTTTGTTGCCTTGGGTTAACATGACACTTCCTTTTGGTGGATTTCAGTTGATATGGGACCGAGCTCTTGGAATGCCACTTGAAAGGCCCAAAAGTGTTACACTGGACAAACTGGAGCAATTGTGCACCCAATCTGCATAATCTTGAAATTTAAGGCATGGATTATCTATTAATAATTGATAAAACGTCACTGCATGGTAGATGTATGGTGGTGTAGGATTGAATATTTGGTACGATTACAATGAGGAATATTCATTAGCCTCCCCCCTCCCCGGGCGTTTCCGGCGACCCTGAGTTGTGTTTTAGATGATTTTGGAATTAGGTCAAGGGTGTTCTATCACCCTCACAGTTGTGTTACCACATTTCATGCACTACATAAATTTAGGTTTGAGGGAGCATCAGAATAAAGGCACTATTGTTTTTGGGGTTATCTCCTTGTATTCTTTCTAAATGGGATTTACCCCTTTCCACAAATGACCAATAATGTATTTATTTGAAGTCGTTAGCAGTGGGTCAGCCTCAGCTAGCGCTTTCTCTTGCAGCATGACAATTTTTGAAATTATGTGCATTTTCTGGTTGACCCTATGTTCCTATGCTTCTGGTATTCTTCGTTTTACCCATAACGTGATAGAATGTCTCTTCATGCCGTGTTATATTGCACTATTTTCTATTAATATAGCTTCTTTTACACCTAATATACACATTTTCTCTCTCCTATAATGCATTATTAAATATAACTTTTATTATTTATTTGTCTAGTGGCTTAATTAAGTTTTTGCTTTTTATATTTTTACTGTGTTCATTTTAGTTACCTATTTTTTTTAAATTTGTTAATATTAGTCTTTTATTTATCATATATATTTCAGATTATCCTCATGGTGAACTTCGGCTGCAATTCTTCTGTTAAATGGTGACATGCCATGTTGAACCGTTTTCCCATTTAAGATTAACACATTTGATACGTTATTATTTAATAAAATAATTTAAATGGAAGATTATCATAAAGACAACTCTAGATGTAATTGTGAATATACGAATTTAAATGAACAAATTGAAAAAGTATGAATCAAAATGAAAACATAATAATAAAAATATATGGACCAAAATCTTTAAAGCATGGGTTTATATATTTAATTAATGGCAACAGCAAGTGCCTAAAAGTGGGTACTCAATTAACACTAGGTCTCTTCCGAGAACAGGGTTGAATGATTGGTTTGTGGACATCCAAAAAATAATAATAATAATAATAATAACAACAGCAAGTAACACATTTCATCTTTTGAGAATATCATGGTGCCATGGGTAGCACCATAGCCTTTGCAAGTGGTTGCAAAAATCAAAGAGTCACATAAGTTTTCAGTTGTCAACTGTAAATAGCTAGTCAAAAGTCTATGAAATTCCCCTGAAAGGGTAGTTCATGACAGTCCTTTGGTCATGGATACCTTTGATTTTGGGCTTCCAAGGTGTAGGAGGAAGTGTTTTCTTAGGGGTTACTCTGACTTCATTGTGAAACAGTTTTGCTTTTTTTTTTTTTTCTCAGCTGATTGGGAACCTGCCATATAAAAATGAAATTCATAAGTATCATGTTGCAAGTACTGGTAACGCAATATACTAGTTAATACTTTTGCCTTTTGTTTTTGTAGTCTCATCATTCTTTGCCATGGGGTCTCTCATGTCACAATCGACTCCATATCACAGACAATTGATTTAGTATTGTAAAAGAATTGGTGTATAAAGAATTACTATCAAAAGAATTAATAATAGAAAAATTAATTTTAAAATTTAAATTTATTTAAGCGTTGTAAAATGGCTCATTCTTAAAATATAATTGTAGTTATTTTTGACAAAATATTGAATTTCACTTGTTAAAAGTTTATTTTATTACATTAATTGGAAGAGCATTCTTGAGAAATCATTTTACCCCATTTCAAAATTAATTATTTTCGTTAAAGAGGTGACATTCCCATTGCTGCGAGAATACTAACATATTGAGAGATACTGTCGTATCTTTTAATTAGTATTTATTTATAATTATTTTATTAATTAATTAATTTTAATGTTATTATAACTATTAATTAATTATTTAAATAAAAATAATTTTATAAAAAAAAAAAATATATGTAAAATTAATTATAATTTTATATATAAAAAAATAATTCATTATATTTAAAAGTAATTGTAACTATATATGTAAATATAAAAAAATATTTATGTTTATAGTTTTATTTTTTTATTTATATACAATTAGTTATTAATATTTTTTAAAAGAAATAAAAAATGTGAGACAAAAAAGATTTCTTAATGAAATTATTAAAAAAATTTATATTTATAATTTTATATTTTTTTATTTATCTTCAATTAGTATTTAATAAATTTTTAAGATTTGAAAATTTGACATTAATAATATGTTTGAAAAAAGATTAATTTTTAAAAATAATTATTTTTTTTCAAAAGTTTTATTAAAAAATTTAATTATAAATTATTTTAATTATAAAATAAATTAACTTAAATACACATTAAAAAAAAGAAATTTATATATATATATATATATATATATATATATATATATATATATATAAAACAATTTTTATATAAGCAAGGTAATCATCGTCGGAGGGTAAGAGAGAGAAATGGCCTCTTCCACACTCTCTGCTGCCAGTGACAGAGTACAGGCACAGCTGATCCTAGGGTTTCCTTCAAGACTTGAAATCCTCTCCATTCACACTCTTAAAGTCTGTTCCAGATGTTCTCCATCATCTTCTAGGCTCAGGTTCATACATTTCTTGGCTGCTTTTTTTTTTTTTCTGGATAACATTTCGTATAATTCTGTATTTTTCTGTAGGTTTTTTTCTATGCACTTTGCTCGGTTTCTCCATTTTGGTTTCCGGGTTTCGAATTTCTCACGACTTTCTACTTTTACCATTAATTCTCTAGTTTACATCACTGTGGATAGCACTGTCTGTTTATATTAGGCTTAAATTCTCATTACTATAATTTTCCATCTATTGGACAAATTGTGGAATCCAGGAATGTGGTTTTGTTTCTGTTTGTCATCACTCATTCACTCTTAAATCAATTGATAGGGTGTAGTCCTTGAAATGAACTATGAATTTTATTAAGCAAGGATAAGCTGGGTACATGGGTATAGTTTTTCTCTGGCAATTAAGGTTCAGGAAATCTAAATTTAGTTGGTAAGCATGGTTTACTAGATGTTCAACATTAGGGATTTGCGATTTCAAACAGCTTTTACCCTTTCATTGACAAATACATCTGCTTTCTAATATCGACTCCAGTTTTAAGTATCTGCCTTGAAATTTAATAACTCAAAAACATATTATTGTTTCTATAACAGAGGCCACGCTCAAAAGCAGTCAATAGAAAGTTTAGGAGAATCTTTTACTTTGAACATTCCCACACTATCTAAATATCAAGATTTCAAGACTAGAATAGCAAAGTCTGGTCCAGTGCTCTTCACTAGGCTGGTGCTTTTGGGTTTTAGGAATATTGGGATTATAATGGGACTTCAGTTTATGGAGCTGTCATGGGCCACCTTCAAATGGTTCTTCATCTTTAATGAAACATTTTCTCACTTTGAGTGTTTCGATAGTTTTGTTGTGTGTCTGACCTTAGCTATCCTTGTTAACATATGTGACTTTATCTTTCTAGGGAAAATTTTATAAGTTCTCCTAGTCCTAAAGCAATCAAAACATCGTTGCTAACCATTCAAGTGGTTAAATGAGTCAATAGGTAGTAGTTACTTATTAACCACTCATTGAACATTGTTAACCAGTTGGGTGGTTATTTATTCCTAAACTGCAAATATTCTTACCAATAATTCATTTCTTGTAATTTTTGCATGAATTTATATGGACTTTACACAAGTTGTAGTCATACAAATTTATCTTTTAAACGTTGGTTTTTCAGGTTTTGTTAATACTTGTAATCCCTATCAATAGGGTTTATTTATCCTAGTCTTAGTTTAACAACTCATGGCTTTCCGAAGTTAAATAATGAAGCAAATTTATTATTTGCAGCTGGTTGCTTTAGTGGAAAGAGTGGTGATGTATGTGACTATACTTCATCATTGCTCTAATACTGATATGCTTTTTAATCACAATTATTCTAGCTTCTTTGTGTAATTCTACATAAAATTATTTCTTCTGGCCTTGATTGTATCCAGGTGCAAAGGCACTAGAAGATTGCAAGTAAATCAAAGGCTGTTGACTGTTTCTGCAACAAACCCCAACTCTAGTGGTGGAAAATCACCCAATGAAGAATCAGATGTAAAAGAAACAAGCAATGCTGCACAGGGACCTCCACTCCTTACTATCTTGGCTGGATTCTTTGTCTTTTTCGTTGTTTGTTGGATCCTTGGGTCCATTGTAATGTGGCTGATAAGTTTGATTCTTAATGCACCTTCTCCAAAATAAATTTGATTTTGAAATGTTGTGTATACTTAAGCCATCACCCAGGTACTTGTCTTTTTTCACTTATTTTAATATTTCTACATTTGAAGTTAATGCATTTAGTGTTAGTTCCATTCTGCTGCAGGGTTGTTTATGAACTTATGATACATGTATAAATCCAAATGTGTCAATGGAAAGGAAAGGAAGAGAAATTATTAGAAGAAAGCAAGAGGGAAGTAGGGAAAGGATTGAAGAGACACCACAAGAAAGGAAACCATGGAGTGCAATTTTTAACATAACATGATAATCTGCAGGAACATGATGAAGCAAGTGGTGCAAATTAAGGCTGAACTTGTATGTGTTCGACATTTGAGTGTGTCCTTTTAAAAATTAGCATGCATAGTCAACATGGTTGACTTCAACAGGTCCACTTTCCCTGTTGTCGGAAGGAAATTGAGTGTATCAGAGTACACAGAAATGACCTTGCTGTCC
This sequence comes from Castanospermum australe, assembly GCA_019955255.1. Taxonomy (NCBI): domain Eukaryota; kingdom Viridiplantae; phylum Streptophyta; class Magnoliopsida; order Fabales; family Fabaceae; genus Castanospermum; species Castanospermum australe. The sequence continues at coordinate 857,176 of NSJW01000319.1, read as the reverse complement.
GCTGTGGACCATAGGCTTGCGTTCAATGGCTCAAATTCCCACCATTAATGCTGTTAAAGTGTCTTCCATAGCTCCTCAAACATCTTCCATTTCCAACTTCAGGTTTACTTGCTCCTTCCACTGAATGCTATAGATTATTATTTTGGTATTTCTTTGTTTAATTCTGGCTTCTTGATGTGTTTACAAGTTCTTGTGATCTCTCATATTGGAAAGAAACCTTTTCTCCCAGCTTTAATTTCATCCCAAGATGTCTTGCATTGCATGCTGTACTTTTCTGCTTTAATCGACTGTAAATTTTCTATTCTAACATCAGGATTGGGGACTCAAATTCAAAATCTCTGCCTTGAAAATCTATAACTTAATCATAGCTTTTCTACTATAGAGGCTGGATGAATGTAATTCTGCAAAAAAAAAAAAAAGTTATTTTGTTTTGCATGCATCTTGTTACATCTTGACGAACTTGCATGCAGGGTTTTACTTAATGTAAAACTGGCATATCTTAGAAAGGAAAAACTTACACCAGTTAATATAATACTTATGCTGTTACTTGACCATGCTTGCGGAAGAAATTGTACTTGAAAGAGGTTGAAATCTGTTTTGTCGCATTTTGGGCAGGAGCTTATGTAGAAGTTCACAATTTTTTATGTTTGGTCAAATTTAAATGTCTTTACATTTTTGGTTTAGTATAAATCCAGGCATTTCTGGAAAGCTAATATTCCAGAGATTTAGGATTTTTCTTTTTGGGGTCCTAGATTTAGGATATTGAATCTCAATTTTTCACTCTGAATTCTCTGTTTCAATTTATGACATGCGTTAGGGCACCCCTCTGGGAAGATCTTGAGTCATATTCTCAAATATTTTTCTTTACCTTTTTGTACAGCTTGCAGCAACAAATGATTTGAACGGTTAGGGATATTAGAAACCTATTTGATGTGGCCAGTCACACAACACACTGATTCTCCTATCCTCTTCCGAACTTAGTTGTTCTTTGCTTCTCAGACCATATCAGATTTTTTCAAATATTCACTTAATGAAAGACTACTCATGAAGGTGATTGGCTTTGGATGGTAATGAAATCCCAATACGTTGCCACCCAAAAACTAAGACAGGGCCATTCATAGTGCTACGTAGAATCCTTCCACTTAGCAAATCTACTCTGCATGGAAAGGCATTTTAGCCTTGTAATTATTAAGAGAATGACTGATTCTATCCAAATTACTTCAAGCGGCCATTTCAGGTGTATGATGCACAACGAACATAACTGCTTAACAAAAGAATGAGATTTCACAAAGCAACCGTATGACATCAACTAATTTATTCATTGAATTGGCCAACAATGATCAGTGAATATTTCTGGGAACATGATCCAAAGTATGATGTCCGAGACGACCCGTACGGAAAAGATTAAGTAACTTCCCAGCAACCTTGTCATGAGCATCATTTCCACATTCAGTTGAAACATGGAGAGCTTCCTGCAATGCAGTAAACTGCCTAGCAATAAGAGCTTCCATATCCTCTTGATATCTTGTATTGCCATCAAAAGACGAAATTGTTTCAAGGAGAGTTCGTCGAACATCCCGCACTATGTAGTCCTGCAAAAAGTTACTTCAAATGCATTTAAAGAGAGCAAATACACTGTTCAAATACGCAATTTAATATAGGCCTTCTCCATCAATCATATGAAACATGGTCCTTAATGCATACATGGTTACTTTGTCATCTAGCTCGATATTTCAATGTGTAGTGGTAAATGCTATGGCTGATTCTCCCCAATAGAAGAAATGTAAACCTTTTTTTTTATAAAAAAAATTACTCCGTTATTAGTTTTCAAATTTAACAGCATAGATATATTCAAAGTAGTAAATCCCTATCAGCCAAGTCAGCTTTAACTGTGATATTTAATTTTCAAGGGTTTGAATGAAATAGCCTCATTTTTTAATAGAATCTTTTTTTATTAGATAGAGGAGGGAAAGTACATCAATGGGGATGATAAGATATCCTTCAAAACATAAAAGAAGTACATCAGAGAACATGAAAAAAAAAAATAAAGATTAATTAACGGCCACTTCTGTGATACAATTGGTACTTAAAAGAGGTTTTTTTTATCACTTCTCACGTTTACTACATTCAACTTTAATTAATCAAATTTGTTTTCACATCAACTACATGAAACTAATCGCTTAGTATTTGAGTTAGCCATTTATCATTTTAATTAAACACTTATCCTAATTAACCAGTTAGCAAAAATCACAGAAAGATTAATTAAACTAGAATGTGATTAAAGTTAAAAGTCATATCAATACCACTTGAAGTACCAATTGTATGTTAGAATCGGGCTAAATTATCATATTTAAGAGATGAATTAAACATTTGTTAATATAATTTATAATTTATTTTGATAGGAAGAATGCCAAAGATTTAGATAATAAAATATCCTTCCAATTCACCTCCCTAAAGAAAGTGAAAACTAAATTTTAACTAGAAAGCTCAACAACCTAACTCTGAAAGAAAGATTCACATGTGAAAGACCAAAAGACCCGGCAAAGAAAAACATATAGCCCAACATTGAGAAAGATGAGAGCAATCAAGTAAGGTCAGCAAAGACGTCAGCTTAGAAGTCTCCCTATCATTGAGTTCATGAAGAGATGAAGGTTCAACATATTCTGGGAAAGTTTCCTTCTATTCCTATTTGAAATAACTACGCATTAGTCTAACTGAAAAACTATATAACAGATATAGACTTTACCTTAAGTTTGTCCTAGTTCAATGGATACTCTCAAATGAAAGATGCTCTACATCGATCATACATGATTAGTAAGCCATGCGTTATTGCAATCACTATTCTGAACCACAAGTGGTTTTTCCAATTCAAATATTCATGATATGCTGCATTCTTGTTCGGTTGAGCCCTGAGAGGAAAAGACTATGATTCCAGCAGGGATATATTATTGAACTCATTTAACCGAAGACTACAGTACCTATTTTGATATGACCAATACCACACTTGCTGAACCTTAAATTATCAATGCCTAAACCAACTCTACATTTCTTTATTTTTAGTTGTAATGGACTAAAGATGAGTACTTTACTGAGGAATTCTTTTGTATCAATTGACCCTGATGCACATTGACTGGAAAAACTTATGCATGATTTAGTTGGCAAGGTGAGTGGTAACCAAAGGATTTTACTGTATCAATCTACCCCAAGCTAAGCTTGAGCTTAACTCAGCTTTTGCTTGTTTAGACACCTACATGTTTAATTGCAAGGAGAAATAAACTAAGCGAAGAAAGTATTCTAAACAAGAATCCAGGAAGGGAAGACAGTTCGTAGTTCAATGGGTCACAATATTACAAGCATTTAAACACTTTTTCCCAATGAAAGGGTCTTGTCTCACTCCAGGGAAATTGATAATGCTTAGAACAGGAATATAAACAAAATATAAAATTACATGTGAAGTTAAATCCATTATTTATTCATTATACGCATTAAACTCAGTTGCACATAAGTAGTTTTAGGGTTCCCTATCTAACTTGAGAACCATTTGTTTGTGTTCAATTTTTTGATCATCTTTTCATTCTTTTGCTTGCTGTGTTTTTTTATCAGAATATAGTATACCAAACAACCATGAATGCTTTTTAATCATACACTTGAAACACATCATGAAAAATTAAGCTATACAGGCAATATATTACAGATACCTGTGTGTGATCTGTAGGGATTTGCTTTTTCTGCTTCACGTGCAACCCAGAGCTAGTCAAACATTCTTTTGCACAATTAACGAATAATCCATCATTATCCTCGGTGGATAACTTTGCCCATTTCTTGTATTGGTCACTAGAGTTGAGAATAGATAGAAAATATTGAGCAATTTCTTTCCTCCCAACCAAACAATCCCCAATTGCTCCTGCATAAGGATTAAAATGAAGGCGGGAATCAGATAAACAAAAATAAGAGATTATCTGAAAGTTTGAACAACAAAACCTAACCTAAACCAGAAATAAAAAATGCCCTCTAGGGAAGTTGTTTTTATTGTTGTTTGGTTTCAAAGGACCCGGAAGTGGAAAATATAGAATGAGAATTACTCTACAGTTGCTTGGCACAACAAAAATGTAGGATGATTGAAAGTAGAGTGCATTGCATAGAAGAAGAAAATCTCATGACAAGAGCACTGCTTGCGATAGTTTGGTTCATTGCATAGAGCAGAACGGTAGAATCTTTAAGAATCATTTTAACAGGTACCACCACAATTACTCTGGGATAGGATGGTTCATTTGACTTCTCTACGTTGTTCTGTTCACAGTATTCTTGAAAGGGGTCTTCCATAATGCATTTTCAGAATTATTACAGCGATAAGTGATGATAATTTCTTTCTTGTATTGGGGCTTCTTTGTCCTAGATGATCACTTACCCATTGCCCCATATTTTATTGTCTTCTTTATTTTCTTGATAGAAAAAGAAATTTTATTAGAAAGAAAATAGCGAGAGCATAGCTATGGGGATGATAAGATAGCCTCTCAAACAAGAAAATCCAGATGCATCAGAGAACATGACAAAACAAAGAATGCAGCAATGCTGCTCAATATGCATATCTAAAATGGCAACTCCCTTGAAACATCCGTGAGCAGAACAAGTTTAGGGTTAGAGAGACATCCTTAAAGATGTGAGCATTCCACTCCAATCAAATACACTAAATGGCTGCATAAACCCTCTCACAGCCGCAAAAGTTTAGCCTCCTTGCTTATACCAAAGTCTTTATAGTTAACCATCAGAACTGCTCCATATTAGAACACACCCAGCACTCACCAAAAATCCCAAACAAATTGCATCATAAGACCCTATCCGCATAACAATGCAAAAGTAAGTGGCCTACTGTTTCTGAACTAGTTTTTAGTCTTCTTTTTTATCAATAAATATGCTGAAGTTTCAATAATATTCATGGAAGCTATGAAACAAAGCAAACCCAAGGAAGGAGAAAACTAATTAAACATACCTGTTAAAATTAATTTAGATAGAACATCAACATCATGAACCTCAGGGGATAAAACAGCTGGAGTGTCCAATACATAAATATTGGGATGGCTAGCAATCTGAATAGAAAGCAAAGTTTCATAAGTGAAAAAAGCACAAAAGATGTACTAATACATGAATATATGAAGGGGAAATAATTTTAAGTAAAATAGGGAAAGTAATGGAGGTCTTCGCAAAGAATGGCCAACAGAAAGTAGGCATCAACATAACCTAAACATTTAAGTACATGAATATTTTCTTCAATTTGAGTTCATTCAAAATCATTGAAGAGTTTCTCATGCCCGTCAGTCTTTCTAATTTATTTTATTTAGTTCTCCATCAAATAGCATCTATCCTTGTAAAAAATTTGCTTTTCCAGGCTGTTAGTCATCTAATTAAAATAAAGAGCAACCATGTCATAAAATTTCTTCCTTTACTTTTGATGTCCATTATTAGAAGTATAAAGCAGTTGCCTGCAATTGATATTTGATAGTATATACATATTCTGGTTCTTGTTTGGGTGGATATCTTATCCCCTGCTGTTTCTCTTCTATCTTTCTATTCTCTAATGAAATTTCTTCTCTCATATAAAAAAATTCTTACCCATGTGCTAAGCATGAGCATCTTGCTCAAGCATCCTAGATGCATGGGAACATAAGATACCTAGATGAGGATGCCTGTGCACAAAACACCTTCCCAGGGTTAAAATTATCATTGAACAAGTGGTTGTTCTGTTCAACATGATGATCAAATGTTTAATTGGACCAAATGATTGAGGAGAATATTAAAAATAAAAAAATTGAGAGAATGTAGTATGAGACTCATGGTTTCCAAAATCTTATGAGGCTAATTAGTAGTTCTGAGATTCTTCAGCATAACAGCAAAAACTATGAAATTGATATAGTCCACATTAAGGAAGCATACATTTCTGGTGTAAAATAAATATATTTTCTAGTAAATTTCTATACAGTGCAGTGCCAAAAACAGATGGCTAACCTTAAAACTTCGTATGTCCTTAGTCTCCCCTGGCTCTGGACTCACAATTGCATGCTTCAACTTTCCTTTTTCTATAAAACAAAAATTGCCAAAGAAAGAAAGTTAAGTTTATAAAACTGAAATTTTTTTGAATATATGCATCCACTTGCTCAAAAGTTGAGCAAATCATCCACTCTGCTCCATTAGAACTGTAACAAAATTTAAAATACCTGCAGCACTAATTCTCCCCATTTGATGCAAGCCATTGGTGAGTGCCGATTTACCAACATTTGGAATCCCAACTAACATTACTGTTGCAGTATAACTAGTATGATCAGTTCTCCTCATTTCTCTTACCCAACTTTGTATAAGTCTTAGAAGCTGTCCAAAAAGTAAAGGTCCTTATTAGTAAATTAGTTCAATAAAAACTCTAAAATCAGTATTAATTAGCAAAAAAAACTCACTGGGTATTATAATAATACTGAAAATCTACTGCATTTGTCACACTCCATGGAGAACCTTTTTTTTTTTTTGGATAGAACATGAAGAACCACATTTTTCATATTTTACTACAAAACTACTTTGCAACTAGGAGATCAAATCCCAAACATGGAATCTCACTAAGTTGGATCATCCCAGTCACTGCCCATAAGCTGGGAATCTAATTTCCACTCACTAAAATATGCATCCACAAGTGAAAGAAAACAGAAGAAAACAACAAAAGAATTATTATAAGGAAAGCGGGAAGGGGAATTCCAGCGAAAGAAAGAAGCCAAATCGAACAGCAACATCATATAAACAATTTCTAAAATCTCGTACTGATAATTCTTCAGATTCTACTTAAAATGGTTTACTAGAGTAAAAACTTCTCACTACTATTGCTGTTTGTTACTGACAAAACCATGGGTCCCCCACGTACACAGATTCCTTATAAGTAATATCAAATGGTCAAGTACTTGAGTTCTTAATTAATGTGAATCAATTTAAATGTAACTCGTACACAATTGTCAAATTCAAAACTAGAAACCTGGTTGGAGTTTCTGGACAGTTTCCATGGCCTTTAACAATTTATGGATTTACAGACAAGGTAAACCCCACGATATTTACAAGTAGATAATTTCTGAAGCTCTTTTGAAGGCTGCACAAAAAAGATCTTACAATTTACCTTCTTAATGTTCTCCTTGTTATGAGCATTGACTCCATAAGATGTGCAGTTTCTTTCCCTAAAATATTTCATCCATGCCTATTCAGAAAATGAACTGTGAAAATATTTATCAATAAAACACGTCAAAAAAAAAATCTAAAAGGAATACAAATTCTTTAAGTAGACTGTCGAGGTGCATATTATTTATGCCATAAAAGTTCCACAAAGTTCCCCCCAACCCCACAGAAACACCCAGCGTTACTTTTCTAAGTAAATATTTGTATTGACTTGCTAAGAGAGACTTGAAAGAGTAATTACTGATGAGCTTCTTCAAAAGCACCATTTTTTCTCATTTTCATTTTGGATAAGAGCAAAGATATCCTCCTTAAGCATAGCAACAAAAATAAACAAACAAATACAAACAAGGATATTCATACCAAAATGCTCTCTGATCCCTTTACATGTCCACCCCATCTACTGAACACCTAAGAAATACCATAAAAACATTCCTGTCCCGAAGCAACTAGAGGGAGAAAAATTTCCCTTACAAATCTGAGCATTCTGCTCCAACCAAAGGCCCCAACGGATAGCATAGAAAGCACACTGCTATAAGACTTTTCCCTCTTTACTCCAAGAAATTCTCATGACTCGGTTAAAAGAAAGCCTTCTTGTCAGAGGTTTATTCTTTGGCATTGTTTCCAGCCATGTCACATCACATATTTTCTAGTATGGGTTCCTCGATACTGTGTTAACAAAGAGCAGAAAGAAAGAAAGAGGAAAAAAGAAAGTAGGTTCTATTGAATCAATTGAAAGTGCCAAGGAAAACATCTTTATCACGCCTGTGAACTCGTAATACAATCTCACTAATGACACAAGAATCATTGCTTGCCAAATAAAAAACAAAATTACAATATATCAAAAACATTCGTTTCGTTAATACCACAAGACTTTTCCCTCCTTACTCCAAGAAATCCTCATGAATCAGTTAAACAAACCCCTCTTGTCAGAGGTTTATTCTTTGGCATTGTTTGCAGCCATGTCACATCACATATTTTCAAGTATGGGTTCTTTGATATTGTGTTAAGAAAAAAAGAAAGGAGCTTCTACTGAATCAATTGCAAGCGCCAAGGAAACCATCTTGATCACGCCTGTGAACTTGACCAAAGCAATGAACTCGTAATACAATCTCCCTAACGACCAAGAATCATTGCTTCTGGACAGAACCAAAAGGAATTATTACAGAGCTTTAAATCTTCCCCCCTTGCCAGATAAAAAAAAAAATTTACAATATATCAAAAGCATTCATTTCATTAATTTTGTTTAAATAGCTGGTTTTTCTTTTCCTAAACTACCGCAAAAGCATTCTACTAATCCAGAAAAAAAAGAAAAGAAAAAAGTGAATGCATTTATCAGATGAATAAGCTCAAAGTATGCGTGAGAATCACATTCCAGAAACCCAAATGCCCAAATAAACGAAGAAAGGCGAAAACACCTGTAAATCCGATCGAGCAGCAAGATCCATTTTGTTCAGCACTACAATCCGTCTAAACGAAGTCGGGTAGTTTCTCAACAACTCACATTCCGAGGACAATGGAATCTGAAATTTAAGAGAATCGGGGTAAACAAGTCAAGTATGCAAAAGGTAGAAAGAACGCTTCATACATAAGGAGCGCTTCAACTTTGAGTAGAAGAAAAAGAGCGAACAAAAACAGAAGGGGAAATTTACCCTTGCGTCTCTGACTTCAACGACGAGATCCACCAACGTGACCCTCTCTGAGATGGCACGAGAAGCAGCAGCCATGTGAGAGTTGAACCATAGCCCTCGCATTCCTTTCTTCCTTTCTATTTCCTTCATTGCTGTGCCGATTACTCTCGCAAAACTGGTCGTTGCCATGCCGATTGAAAGCAATCTTGCGATTTCAAGCAGATTCTCGAGGCTGTGTCTTCGGCATACTTGGCAAGCAAACTCATAGCATATCCAGAGTCGTACTACATGGCATCAAATTAATTTCTCGTAGCATTGAAACTTGCACGACAGAAGAAGGAAAAAAAAAAAAAATATATATATATATATATATATATATATAAATCTAGTATTTTTAATAAATTTATTTTAATAGTTTCTCTTACATTTTTTTTCCCTTCTTTCTTCATGTGCATGATCAATTGTTTGCACTCATCGCCAAGGATTAAAAAAATTTTAGTCATTGATTTCTTATTGTTGTATATTCTAATCAATTATAGACATATCAGAACAAAATTTCAAGAGATCTATTTCCTATTTTTATATATTTGTTTAAAACAGATTATTAAAATTACTTTTATAATCATATCGTTTTCTTGATTTATTTAATAAATATTCTAATAGAAATGAGTTTTTAGAACATACGGGAAAAAAAAAAGTGTTCTCTTCATTCCTATTGGTAAAAGAAAATAGTACTTTTCATGTTCTCTAATTTATTTTAAAAGTGTGTCTTTAATGCAAACATTTAAATTTAACGATATGTATTTTAATTTAAGATTTTCATACGTAGTTTAATAAGATTTAAGTTTTAGTAGTATTTGTTAATGCCTGAAATGGAGATGAGTAGGAGACACACACACAAACACACCATGTTTATATTCATTTTAAGGAAACAAAAAATTTCGTACTTAGAATCACTTTCACTTGAACTTGAGCCAGGACGAAGCACAGGGTATGAAAAGAGAAATTCACAATTATGACTCGACCAATATCACCAATCTTTATATATGGCTTGTGAACTTTTTTATATGGCTTCTATGGATGGCAAATTATGTTCCTCGCATCAGACCACGGTACAAAATATTGATACAATATTTTAGTCAATCTTCTATCAAAAACAAATATAGAGCAAGGTATCAGCACGGATTTGAATCATCTCATTGCAGGAATGTGGGACCATGTGCAGGAAATGCAGGCCTCCTGTAAAGGGTATTATGTCAGTCACTCTCTTCAAATGACAAGGTCATGTTAGCACCTAAAATGAGCGGATTCTAATCCATATCAGCACCTTGACAGGAAGTGCCGGTGCCTATTCCTATGCTGCCAGCAAGAGCTCAACTTCATATCTCAAGGCATTTGCTATTGCACAAACTTCAGATACACTTGGTGTGCTCACTGAAGGCAATAACATCTGTAAACTAATTCAGCTTTTCAAATTATGAAACATTCAGAAAGCTTTTGATGCAACACCAGTCCTCATTTTGCATCCTTCCTTGAAAAAAGACCTCTGTATTTATCACAGTGTCCATCCTTTCTCCAAGAGCAACATTTGAGATGAAATTACATGCAGCTAAATGTTACGACTCTGAATATACAACCCAGCTGCTGCCAGTTGTTGCCTTTACTCCCCGCTCTTTCATTTCCCTGATCATTTTCTGGGCTTCCTCCTGTCTCCCAACACTAGCATATATTTTGGCCAACAGAACATAATTGGCAGCATTATCAGGCTCAACCTCTGATAAAGCTCTCCCTGCAATCTCTGCCAACTTCAACTCTCCAAAAGTCCAACAAGCCCCAGAAGAGCACCCCATGCTTTGGCAGTCACTTTCACTGGCATCCCTCGTATAACCTCATATGCTTCATGTAACCTTCCTGCCCTGCTTAGAACATCTACTAAACACGAATAGTGATCACTATTTGGTTCAACACCATAATCTTTGCGCATTCTTGTAAAATAATACAATGCTTCGTCCGCTAATCCAGCATGGCTACAAGCTTTCAAAACTCCAAGAAAAGTGATCCCATCAGGCTGCACTTCTGCCGATTCCATTTGCTGGAAAATATCTAATGCAGTTCTTGCCTGACCATGGAGTGCATATGCTGATATTAGGCTGCTCCATGCAACTACATCTTTTTCCTTCATACTCCAAAATATAATATGTGAATACGTGAGGCAGCCACATCGCCCATACGCCTCCACCAGAGCACTACTCAATTGGGGATGTGGATCAATGTCATTCCTTATTGCATAGCCATGAATCTCCTTAATCAAATTCAGAGCTGCTACTCCAACAGAAGCAGGAAGTAGAGCAAGAAGTGTTATTAAACGTGGCTTCAGTCCTAGTTGAAGCATCTGGCGATAGAAAGCTATAGCCTTAAACGACCCATCATCCAATCCTGCCAAACCAGCTATAATTGGATTGAAAGTAGATTCATTGGGCATAATATCCATGACTTCGAATAGCTGCAAAGCACTGGCCACTTCATGAGAACGCGCATAAAGGGATATCATTGCATTCCACACAACAACGTTTCTATTAGAGATTTCATCAAACAGCTGACGTGCGGACGAAATTGAGATGCATTTGCCGTAAAAGTCAACCAGAGCGCTTGCGACGAATGGGTTTGATAGAAAGGAAACTTTGGAGACATGGGCATGGACGGCAGTGCCAAGTTGTGGACGGTTGATGGCGGTGCAGGACTTGAGGATGAGGGAGAAGACATGGGGATCCAGAGACATGGCAAGGGAGGATTGCATGTGGTGGAAAACAGCAAGGGCTTGGTCGTGCCGGGCTTGGTTGATGTGGGAGGCTATGAGCTTAGTGAAGGAAAGCAAGCGTACATGGCTGGTTGAGTTGGAGCTCATGGTTGGCTTCCACCAACAGAGGAGTTTTTGTTCCCCCTGTGCTACCAAGTGGCTGGGATGGCCTCCTGCTTTCTAATGCGCCCGGTACATATAGTGTCTGGATATACATTTTTTTTTAAAAAAAGTATTTTTTTTTTTAAAAAAAAATATTTCAATACTTTTTAAGTGTGTTTGAATATAACTTTTTTAAAAAATAAAAGTTAAAAAAATTAATTTATATCTTTTTTAAAAATTAATGATCTCTAACTTTTAAAAAAAATAAAAAAAAATTATTTTTAATATAATTTTATGATAAAAATATTCTTTACTTTTATTAAAAATTACATTTCATATCTTCTCTTTTTTCTCTTTATAAACCCTATTCGCATAAACCTTCTTAGGTAGTTCTGTAAATTATATTTTAAACAAGACAACTTTAAGTTATTGTGCCCTAATACCTTAAATCAAATTTTAATCTCAATAACTATACTACTTAGAGAAAATAAAATATAATATCAACAACATATTGTTAAGTCTTTGGGTACACAATTAGACATATTTTTATTATCTTACGTTTTGTTTTTGATGATATTGTTACTATGACATACTTGAAAATCTACTCGTTCCTATTATGCTAGCATTTTATTATATCTTATATATTATAACTCATCATATCTTGCATTTGAATGTCTTTTTTAGTAATTTTAATATAAATAAAGTGTTTCTATTCTTTTTTATCTAAACAAACTTAAAAAAATTTTTATTATTTAAAAGTACTTCTTAAATATTGTATCCAAATACAAAATTATTTTTTTAAAAAAAAATCTATTAAAATAAAATATATAAAAAATATTTTTTTTCATAAGCTTATCCAAACAAGCCCATATTCAAATTAAGAAAAAGAAAGTGATGGTAAATATGGAAATGAACCCAAGGCATTTATCCAATTAAATGGATTTAGGTCATAATTACCAAAAGTTTAATGCCATTTTTGCACTAAAAAAATTTGAGTTTAATATTTTTATTAATTATTAAGCATGTATATTATAAGAGTAAGTCTCAAAAATAGTTGAGAGGAAAAAAATGTGATTCATCCAATACTTCAAGAAAACTTTGAGCTTACTTTTAGTCTTTGTTTGATTTTCATTTTGAGAAAGAATATCAATATTTAGATATAATTGTTTTTCGCCCTTAATAATCTTGGTCTAATAACTTATAATTGATTGGTCGCAATGGTTAAGTACTTTAATTTCAAGTAAAGGTATTCGTGAATTGGTTTAATTTCAGTTTTGATAAAAAAAAAATGATCCCAATTAAACCATTAGTCTTATATATTGAGAATTAATAAGTTTGATTCTATTGGAAGTTCAATTTGATTCAATTAATTTTTTATAAATACTTTTTTTAAAAAAAATGTATACCTAACTTTATTTTTTTTTTCTTTCCATAGCCCAATTAATAACATGTTAGTCTAAAAATATTAATAAAAACATCATTAAATAGATATTAACAATAAATTAGTCTAAACATTTTCATAGATAGAATTATAAATTAAAACTTAATCATCAATAAGTATATAAATTATAAAAAGACATATATAATTATATGAGTTCGGTTTGGTTCAATTTCATAAATGAGAGATGAAAATTGAATTGAACCGATTGATTTTTATAAAGAGAGAACCGAATAAAACAAAAATAAATTATTTTTTTTTGTTTTTAACTTTTCGGTTCGATTTTTTCAGCTTAGATCAGTTTGATTTGGTTATGATTTATGAACACCCTTAATATCAAGAGAACCAACAAAGTTCGAATCTTAAAATTATCACTTGAAAAAGACTTTAACCATTACACTCTCAACTTAAAAGAGTAAGAACTTCTTCCCACTCTTTTTGTTAAAAAAAATGGTCTAATAATAGTCATTTATTTTAATAAATATTATATATCTTTTATTGAAATGTATATTTTTATTATACTTTAAGTCAGATTAATTTTGCATTTTTGAATAAGATATTTAATTATGCAATCTTGGTCAATATGATTGTTCGAATAATCATATAAGAAACCTGTTTTAATTGGAGACTTATTTACTCAATGATCCAGCATCTTCAATTAAGCAATAGAGACCTTTTTTTTTTCCTGGGGTCGGGTTACAAAGCAATAGAGACTTGTTTCAAGAGGAGTCTTAGCACATGTTTATTTTATATTCAATTTTACATAAAAATATCTTTACAGTCAAAAGTTTTTCTACAACATTTTTATTATAAGTTTTTCTCACAAAAATTAATGTAAACATACACTAATATTAAAAAGTAACGCTAGTTGCATCCGAAATTATTTGTCGAATGAGACATAAGGGATGAACCCCAGCCAGTGGTGTATCCCAACAACATGCATGCCTTTCAAAATTTATAAATTCTACTTGGAAAATAATATTGTTGTTGATACCCAAATTTATTTAAAATTTTTTAAACATTATAACATATTGATTTTGGGTCTAAATATCACTAAATTTAAATCTAATGTTTTTTTTTATATATAAACTAAGAGTATGATAACAGAAAAATTGAACCTCAATCTTTATACCTAAGGTGTAATCCACTACAACAATACCTTTTGAGTAATTTAAATCCAATGCTTTATTGTAAAAAAAAAAAAAAAAACTCCAATGCTTTATGTTTGTAAAACCCATTATATGCATGAGGAGTGCAGCATGTTATGCTGTGTCCCCCTGTTGATATTCACACTTTCCATTATATTATAATAATGTGATGTGATTTTTTTTTTTGTTTTGGGCGGAGAGTCATCCTGTTCCCATCACAGATTCCCATTTATATTTTTCACGAAAACGCGGGTACTTGCATATATATAATAATTTAATATAATATTTTTAAACATAAATTAAAAAAAATAAATAAATATTATATATTATAATTTTATCTAATAATTTAAAATATTTATAAAATTAAAATAATATATCGTAAATAACATATCAATAATCAATCACATAATTATTTATTATTTAAATAATATAAGTTTTTTCAATAATTTTTATCATGTGAATTCATTTACTATAAAATTTTAATTATAAAATAATAAGAAATTATAGATTCTCTTATCACTTTAAAAAAAAGAAAAAAATATAATATGTATAAAATATTAAAAAAATAAAAAAATTTAGCTAGTATGATCCTTATCCTTATTCCCATTTATTAAATGAGTCCTCATATCTTACCCCGTCACATGTAATCCCCACGGATCCCCGTGGGTTACGGGGATTTTTGCATACTATTACTTGTTTTTGTAGAGTGAGTTGTTAGGATTAACTTAGGGACTTGAACAATTGTAGATAGACTATTGGGTCATTTATCTCCTTTTTTTTTTTTTACAAAGAAAGTTTATCACATAGTATGGAGAATGAAAAGTTAAAATTGAGATAAAACAGTGTTATGTCCCGCATTAAGTAAAATATGAGACTCAATGTAATACTTAAGCTATAAAATACTCCCACTTAATAAGTGAATCTTTTGGAATAGGTCCCTCATAAATTTGAGTCATAACAATTGGTAATATTATGTCTCACATTGAATAAAGATACAAATATGGTTCTCATTGTACAAATATGGTTCTTATGGACAATGACAATAATTGTAGTATCCATCATAATTGTAATAACCAAGAATGGAGTACTATGTTTCTGTTTATATTGTTAGGAAATAGATATTTTATCACATTTGGGAATATTTTTCTATAGAATTTACATAATTTTGTGAAGTTAATGGTATTGTTTATTAATTTAGTACACCTTACACTCCACAACAAAATGGTTTGGCTGATAAAAAGAATAGAACATTAGTAAATATAGTAAATACTGTGATATTGAGTTCAAAATTACTTATAAATTTATTAGGAGAAGCAAATCAAATCTAAAATATTTTGGAGTTTAGAGTGTCTAACTTTATATAGAGACCCAGATCCAAAGAGAAATAAGTTAGGGTCAAGGGCTTTGAAAAGCATCTTTGTAGGTTATGCAAAAAATTCTAAGGCATATAGATTTTTAGATTTGGAATCTAATGTGATAGTGCAATCTGTTGATGTTAATTTTTTTGAAGATAAATTTATTAATGATTCCATTAATTTAGGAGTAGAAACTCTGAGAATAATAAATTCATCTTCTAATTGTGAAAGAAAATTTGTAGGACCTCAGTGCGAGCCTAGAAAGGAGTCAGAAAACAAAAATCTTTGGATCCAGATTTTATTTCATCTCAATCTATTGCTTTTCTAGCTGAAGGTAATAGAGATTGTATTTTAAATACAATACTAATGCTACTAAATATTGAAGAAAATCCCGAAACTTATAGAAAGGCAATGGCATTGAGAGAGACTAGTTTTTGGAAAGAAGCAAGAAATGATTAGATGGATTTTATAATGTGAAATAACATATAGGTGTTAGTAAATTTATCTCCAGGTTCCAAAATGGGTATTTAGAAGAAAGTATAATACTCATGATGGGTTAATTCAAACCTTTAAGGCCAGATTAATGGGAAAGGATTCTAGGCAAAAAGTTGGTATTGATTATTTGGACACATATGCACCCCATCCATAAGAGTGCACAACCTGAAGGGTTTGTATTACCTGGAAATGAAAAGAAAGTTAGCAAACTAGTGAAATCTTTGTATAAATTAAAACAACCCCAAAACAGTGGCATGAAAAGTTTGATTATGTAATCTTGTCCCATGGTTTTAAACATAATAATACATAGAAATGTATATATTCTAAACATACAAATTATTATTATGTTGTTATTTATTTGTATGTAGATGACATGCTTATTATTGGGACAAGTATGATTGGTGTGAATAATAACAAGGAATATCTATCCTTAAATTTTACGATGAAAGATATTGGTGATGTAAATACTATCTTAGGTATTAAAGTAAGCAAACATAGTGAGGGTTTTGCATTAAATCAATCTCATTATATTGAGAATATCATAAACAAGTTTAAATACTTGGATGTAAAAGAAGTAAATACCCCATATGATTATTCACACAAGTTAGTATAGAATAGAGATAAATCTATAGCACAAGTTGAATATGCCAGTGCCATTGGTAGTCTTATGTATGCAATGTATTGTATAAGACCAAATATATCATTTACTATTTGTAAACTTTCAAGGCATACTAGTAATCCTGGAACTCGTCATTCGAAAGCAATTGGAAGAGTCTTAGGATATCTTAAAAGGGCAATACATTTGGTACTGTTTTATAACAATTTTCCAATAGTATTGGAAGGATATCCTGATGCTAGTTGGATAACTAGTATAAGTGACAATAAGTTTACATCTGGTTGGGTGTTTACTCTTACTGAAGAAGTCATTTCATGGGTTTTTAAAAAACAGACGTGTATAACTCATTCCACTATGGAAACTGAGTTTATTGCTTTGGCAACAGTAGGGAAAGAGGCAGAATGGCTGAATAATTTATTAGAAATACTGTTGTGGCCACAACCAATAACAGTCATATCTATGAATTATGATAGTGAAGTTACTATATTTAGAGCATTGAATAAAGTATATAATGGAAAATTTAGGCAAATTAGCTTAAGACATGAATATGTCAAACAATTGATTTGTGATGGTATAATCACAATACACAGTATGTGAAAACTAGTAAAAACTTAGCAGATCATTTCACTCAAGGACTTGCAAAGGAAGTTGACGAGGACAACATCAATATGAATGGATTTGAAATCCTTAAACTAGAGTCACCAATAATGAAAACCCAACCTTTTTATAGAGTACAATCTAGTTACAAGGTTTAATGGATACAAATAAGTTACTGATGCGTGACTGTGAGGCTCTAGAATAAAGGTTTCATTGCAAGTCTAGTGCTTAGTTTTGCTCATGTCTCGAATGAATTCAAGGACATAATTAGCGGACATTGGAGAGTGAGTATTAAAACTTTTAATGAAGTTCAACAACATCAAAAAATATAAGATTTTAAAGAAACTTCACCTATATGAACACTAGAAGTAAGGCAACTTCTAACAAAGGTTTAAAGGATTGACTTTTGAAGTATTCATGAAAACTAGGATAGAGCATGTGGCCATATAAGTTTATAAAATAGTTTCAAGGAACTTTTATGAAGAATTTAATTTCATGTACGTAGTGTTTTCGGTTTTAAATTTACAATTATAGTTCAAAGTACCTTGAATGTAAATACACTAACAGAAGGTTCAAATAAGAAATAGATACCTTATCTTTATCCATGAATTTATATGTTAGAGAAGTTACTTAGTTTTGCAAACTAAGTAGGGGATTGTTGAATAATTAGTTTGCAAAACTAGCTTTGAAAGAAAGTTAGATAATGATTGAAATTAAATTTTAAGTGATTGAAATATTTATTAAACTATTTGTTTAATATAAATAATTTATTTATATTTCATAAGCACATGATATTTAATTTTCAATTATTTCTTTTCTAATTTGAAATATTTTACCAATTGTTTATCTGTTACATTTTGAACATATGTGACTTAATTTGAAGAGTCATGTTGGTTCAGGATATTTATTATATAAATAAGTGGTTGAATCACTTTAGAAAGGGCATCCCATCAATCTTTCTATTTCCTTTTTTTACGTTAATGTATATTAATGTAAACTTTCTCTTTCCTCCAAAAAGTTGTTTAGGAAAGCGTTTAGGATTTGCTGTCTCAAGATTTCAGGATGTTTTGGATTAATCTTAGGGATTGATTGTTTGTAACCCAACAGCAAAATAGTACGGGCAATTAACGCCTTAAGGATAGGGTGATAAATCCGTTTCAAAGTCTGTAGTGATTCCATTTCTCTGCCTCTGTTCTATTATTCTGCAGCACTTGTATCACTTGCATTAAGGTTCTTCGGAGATTTATTTATCTCCTTTATTTTTTTTCAATGTATTTCTTGTCTTATTTATTTGTTTTGGCACATTTATTTTTCATTTTGCCTTTATCGTATACCATTAACTACAGACTAAAATCTCGATACAAGGAAGTTTTGACTTTTACAGATGTGTAGGATACCATAGAAATGCTGAAAAGGACTTTAGATGATTTTTGATAATTTTTTTTATATTAATTAGTCAATGTTTATTTAATTTAATTGTTTAGATCGTGCATGCATATGTTTCATATTAATTATTTCATCCCATATTTTCATGCAAGTAAGCAAATATTTGAAAACTAGTTATGACGAATTGTTAGAAAATTAGAGTAACGATCAAATAAATTTTTTCAAAACTAGATTTTGCTAAAAGTGTTGTAAAAGATTAATTCCCACAATTAAACAAATAAAATATTTTTATAGAAAAATAAAACAAAATATATTGTGATAATAGTGACCGTTCATTATTAAAAAAAAAGTCCTTTTTTAAGAATATAACTCATTTGTAAAAATTATTAATCATGAACATTCACTTCAATAACATAGCTAATCAAAATAAAGTAGATAAAGTAGTATCCATTTTTCTGATATCCCAAAATGCTATTAACAAACAAAGTAAATTTATGCTTTTATAACTACTCACTTAATAATTATTAATAGTTTTAGCTTTCAGTAACTTTTTTTTTTTTATCCTTATCCATTTGAAACCTTGCCAACCAAACATATAAATTCAAAAAATTATTAAATTAGTTTATGAAAATTTTATACATATTCACACAAATTTAGTTAAAATTATTTTTATTTAATTAATTCATTTGTAACTATAATAAATTTATAAAATAATTATTAAAAAATAAAAAATGTGAATTGATTGCATATCTCTCTTTTTGGTGTCCGCTTCTCTACATGTCTAAAATGTCCTTACATTTATTTTAAAACAATTTAAAAAAAAGAATAAAAATGTAGATTGGTATTGCAGTACATTTCACATTTTTTTCTCATAGTATACAACTCCTATTAATATATCTTTAACTTCCTCAATAAAAGAGATTTTTTAAATAAAATAATTATTTTCAAAATTTAAATATGTATTACTCTTATCACAAAAAAAAAATATACGTCACTCTATAAAATATTTATAAAAATTAAAAAAAATAAAAAAAATAGATTAAAAGACACGAAAGTATCTCTTAAAATATAAATAATAATTAAGTAGATAAATGTTCAAATGCATAAATAGTAATTAATTAAATACGTATGAAGTTTAAATTTTCAACCCAATTCGTGTTAATTGGATTGATTCTAGCCCAATTTATACATAACCTCTAGGTTAGAGAAAAGCTTGTAGAAAAATGGCTGCTGATAGCTACAGCAAAATGATTCGTTACATGTTCAACGCCTTTATCTTCTTCTTTGATTAATTTTGCGCACCCAAGTTTGTTATGCGTGAGTGCTATATTCTTTCCGCAGCCTCGTACTGTTCCTCCTCGTCTCTTCTACTGGATGCAGCACGAAAGCTAGGGTTTGCATGGCCTTAGCGACGATGGTGGATGAAGAAGTGGTGGCTGCAGACAATGAATATGTGAAAAGGCAACGTAAAAGTGTACTCGTGTAACCTTCAAGAAGATGCGACGCAGCACAACTAAGATTAATTAAGAAGTCTTGGTGATAAGGATAAATTCTCATCCTTATAAATCTAAACCTAGCTAAGTTGGATTATAAATATTCTTAAATTCTTGAATTTAGTTCGAAATAATATCCGTTCTCAAAATGAACAATAGATATTAAAATGTAAACTATGTTCTTTTTTATATTTAATTATAACATTTTTCACATCTCATAAAATAATTTTTAAATTTTCTTTTTTAAAACAAATTTCGTTGCTTCACATTGCTGTAAGGAATTTTGCCACAATTGCCAAATTTTTTAAAACCAATATAAAAATAAAACTAATATCTTAGAATTTACTTCACTCCAATATCTCATTATATGTTTCTAATTGGATTAGAATAGATGTTAATAATAAAGTAATCCTCATTTTTATATCATAGAATCATGAGAATTTGAACTAAGTTATAATCAATGTACCATGCATGCCATAGTTGATATAGAATCATGAGAATTTGAACTCAATCAATTTATCATGCAATTCAGTATGTTAATGATTAATTATTTTTTTGTTAGGAAGAAAAGTTAAAGAGGACCAAAGGACACAGTATATCACAAATTTTAACAAGAATTTATAGTGACAAGTACAAATCACTTATTAATAATGGATCACCAGTAATAATTGAATTCAAAATTTTAGGTTTAACCTAACTTAATCTTTTATGTCCATCATTAATAACATAGTGACCTTTGGACCAAGAACTTACTAATTAAAATGTAAACTTAAATATTATATGGTAACTAAACATACATAAACCAAATTAAAGAAAAAAAATAGTGAAAGGTGCTCATTGACATAAATTTCACATGGTCTTCATCAGCGGTGGCATATATTACACAACGCGGGCAATCAGATATATATAAGGTTGACTATTCGAAATAGTTTTAAAAAAAAGTTGATTCATCTAATACTTCAAGATAACTTCGAGCTTTGTTTTTTTCTTTTGTTTACTCACTTTTAGCATAAATAATTTTTATTATATGAAATGAGAAATTTATGATAGGAAATAGAAAAACTCAAAAAAAAAGAAGAAGAAAACTCGTAAGGAAATATTTACCTTAAGAGTCAGTTTGGCATGTGAATAAAAATAAGGATAAAAATTTCATAAATGATTTTTGTATATAATTTTATACACAAAATCCATGTATAAAAATTTTACTCTCATGTTTATTTTTATACTAAACATACAATAAAAAGAATAAAAAGCAACATTTTTACATTAAATTACCTTTTATTCATGTTAAATATTTTTATTAAGAGTTTCTTTTTTTTTGTAATTTTCTCCAAAATTTATTTACAAGTATAATATTATATTTCATCAAATACTGATAGAAGACAGCATAAAATTTAATACTTCAAGAAAACATTGAGCATACTTTTCTTTTTTGGGCATTTTTGTGTAAAGATAGATAGTTAATTAGTATTGAAGATAATCACAAGGCTAGTATGCCAAACTAGCAACGCAAGCATGCAAGCTACTGGTAATGGAAAACCCATCAGCACTATGAGAAGGACGACACAGCATCTTCAACTTCACTCTATTGGGTAGTGCCTTCTGCACAATTTGGTGAGGACTCCAACTTCTTTGGCTATAAATCCCGTTGTTACAACTCTTCCATTGGCACCACAAGATTACTGCAGCATAATCAAGAAAATCAGTTTGTCCTTGCAGCACTTGTAAATATTCCATCAGGCTATGTCACCATTCAACAACAGTATCATATTGCATTTGCAACCCAAACTCGCCGAGCCTGTGACCATGAAACAATCAAATGGAGCAGAGTCTCATCTTGTTGCCCACTTACCAGCATTCAAAACTGTTTAAAAGAAGTGTTTGATCTTATTAGGAACACTCAATGACAATGACCACATAGATCTCAATAGCCTTCCAACTCCTGGTCCTGGATTTGAGACATTAGCAAGTTCAACATAAAGCAACCTCATCGCTGCTATGATTCTCCAAATCATGGTTTGGGGGCCAACTAAGGCGAAGCTGCAATTAGAGAAGCTTCAAGAAATAAGCTTGAATACCACCAAATCTTAGTTTGATCCTTAATTGCAGCTGCGATTAGAGTTGGTATATGTAAGGTTAACCTTCTAACATGTTTGATCCTCCTAATTGACACAAGCTTTTGCCAAACCATGGTTTGGGGGGGTTCTAAAAGCTAAACCAAACATGTTATAAGCTGTAAGATTGATCCTTATTATAATGCCAACTCTAATAAAAAAATAAAAATAATGCCACCTCATGCTCTAGCCTCAGGTTGTAGAATGTCTCAAAATTTCAACAAAACGGTTATACTTTTTTCTTTTTTGCCAAGTTCAACAATTGATTGACATATCAGTAAAAAGAACAATATAATGAAACACTTTCTTATGTGTGACAGTTTATTAAAAAGACAATAATGGAAGGTACTATAAACATATCAATATTTAAAGATACGCCTAGGAAACTATTTAGAGGCTTCCGCTTCTGTTTGGGTGTTGTTGTCTGCAATAGATGCTGTAAAATTACGTCTTTCCTCAGAGGTAGCAATGATAACTGGCATCCACACATCAGCTGTACCACTCAAGAGTGATTGCACCTGTGGATCTGCAGCCATGGTTGATGATATCATCTCATCAACATCATCCAATTTCGCTGATAATTTATCCAACTCCTTAGCTATATCCAACTATGTAGGCAAGGAATTACAAAAGAAAGGAGAAAATGTTATTTCATTCCAACATAGAGAAACAAGAGAGAATTACGCATCAAGTAATGTCTAAACTATATAGTGAATAACACCTCATCAAGCTGCTGGGTTGACTTTGAAGGAACTTTTGTAACCTCTAATCCGAGAGCTTCAATTTTAGAACGCAGTTCAACTTCTTCTTGATTTGTCAAAGCTTCCACCTACACAGTTTACCATCCAACACGCATAATTATATGGCAGTGATCAGTAAGAGACCATGTGGAGCAAGTGGAACTATCAATAAGTCCAGAGAAGCTGCATGTATATGCAATGTTCATTATTTTAGAAATTAGAATGCTTAATATTTAAGTGACTTAAAAATTTTTAATTTCTAGAGGAAGCAGTGGCCAAAGCCATCAAGATTATGAATATACTAAATCACACTCATTGCGGGAAAAAAGTAGTCATTTTTTATTCCGTTTTCAAGAACAACAGTGCAAACAAGTAAAAATTAATTATAGAAAGCGGTAATCAAGGATCATAGTTAAATGAAATGCAGACCAGAATGCTATGCATATTTCTTCTCCAGTGGAAAACACTGATCTTGCCTAGCTTAGGCCTATAAAACAAGAAATTCGGTTCATTGTACTGCAAAAGATTATGTGCAATTCACCTTACAGATGATCAAAGGAGAAATCCATAACACCATAGTTTCAATAAAACAGCTGTAGAATTTTATTTTTTTTTGGGGGGGGGGGGTTCAACACCATCACTTCTGCTCATTTATCTCTAAACTTTAAAAACCAATATCATATCAATCAATAACTTTGTTCAAACACTTAATGTTAGTAGGCAGATAGTGCATATACTTTTGTTGCCTTTCCTGTGCCATGATTCAAACATCATTCATATTTGAAACATGGATAACAGCAGCTTTGTGACAAGGGATGCAACCATCTGTTAATACATGGAAAAACGACATTGCAAGGTCAAGGCAAACAAATTAGACCTTTAGGGAGCACTATACTACATGTCATCATATAAGAAGAGATGGCATAGCAATGAACTATATTTATGCATTACACAATCAAATTCTTGGAAGCTTGAGCAATGTAGCCATCTCAAATACAATATAAGTGAACAAAGACAAGACAGGAATATTGCCAGAAGAAGAAGGATGACCAAAGAAACAATTTTCTAAAGGGCATGGATGGTGCATAATGGAAAATTTATAATGCATGCATCTTCACGCTAGTTACCTCTTAACCAACATCAATACATCTCAACTTTTTGTTTACAACATTCTCATGAATTTAAGGAGCACTCACAGAACTCTTCAAAGTTTTGATATCCTTGTAAATGTCATCAAGAGACAATTAGCTGTTGATTGTTCAACTATTTATCTTACCACTTATATATATCCTACAATTTAGATCACTTCATGCTAGTTAGCTCTTAACCAACATCAATACATCTCAACTTTTTTTACAAATTTCTCATGAATTTAAGGAGCACTCACAGAACTCTTCAAAGTTTTGATATTCTTGTAAATGTCATCAAGAGACAATTAGCTGTTGATTGTTCAACTATTTATCTTACCATTTATATATATCCTACAAATTTAGATCACTGCATCCAGAATAACTGGATAAATTGCTTTTTTTTCTCCCAAATTCACAATTTGAGCACAAGGAAAGGTCAAAGAAGTATATAAATTGTTGAGTAGTTTGGATCTAGCACAATTGTGTCCCCCAAATTCAAGCAATTACACAACCAACAGACAAGAGTATTAGCCTACCGCAATACCCCGTTACCAGCACTTTCAATAAGAGAAAAAAAACAAATTTTCAGGAGGCAATAAAAGTATTAAACATTGTAAAGAAAAACACAATTATGTCAAACAAAGTCCCCAAAACTCATGTTAAAGAAGCTTTAAGAATAAATTACAATCCAGTGTATGAAAACGAATCGAATTTAACCCCGAAACCAGAATATAATTGCAATACAAATGCAATTCCGACAATTCACAAATCTAGGCAACACCGCCCCAAAGAGTGGCAAAATCAGATACCCAGATCATAAATTCCATAAAAAAGATAACTTAAAGCTTCATTCCCCATGCCCACATAGAAAACCAGCTCATACACGAACATCAGAATCGAACGCCATATTCAGAATGGAAGAACAAAATCATAATTCATAATGCCAAAATAAATTTTTGATAATGGTGAAGGTGACAAGAAGGAAGCAATACCTGCTGGAGGAGATTGGCAAGAAGGTGGAAGAGCTGTGCATCGGGCTTGCCTTCCTCCGCCATGGATTTCCTTGGGAAGTCTGAGAATTGGGATTGTTCAGTTTCAATGCCAAAGCAGAGCGTGCTTTTCACGTCCCATCTTCGCTGCTCTCCTGCCTGTAGTAGACGACTTTTTATTATATTAAATCAATGAAAACATGACACGCATAATATTTATTATTAAATTAAATTTATAGTATTATATAATATGGATTTTAAATGAGACCTGAACTGTTATGTTAAGAACATTTTCTTCATTAGTTGTTGGCTTGTATATATTTTTTACTAAAATATATAAGTAAAAAGAAATGTTATGATAAATCAAAATCAACATCAAAATCATATATTTTAAGTGGGCATCAATTTTATTTATATAAAATCATGTGATCTCATAATAAAACTTTGCTTCTTAGATTTTTATTTTGTTTGGATAGCTTAGATAATTTTACTTGTGTTTTATTCTACATTTCTTCTCTCCATATCTAATATCATTCACTCTTTATTAAAAAAATTATTTTATTTATCCTTATATATACTAAATTATTTTTACATTTACATATGAATTCTCAAATATTTATTTATTATTATATTTTACAATATAAATATTATGAATCTACTAAGTATTCATAACAATCAATAAATTTTTAACAATATATCAAAACATTAATAATAAATGGCTATCAACTTTTAATATAATTTTTTTATATTATCATTTAATTACTTATTAAAAAATTATTAAAAGAGTTTAATTATAATAATAGCTATTTAAAAAATTAAATTTTTATTGATGATATGTTAATATATAATTAAATCGTATGGTTTTTACACAACTTGATAATGAATCAAAATTTAATGCTTCTTAAATATAGTGTTAAATGGTGAGTCTTAGTGTCCTTTTGTATAAAAAATTTGATGAAATATAACCATTACAATCTAAAGTATCCCGCTAAAAATTATGATCTTTGGGATATTTTTTTCTTATTTGAAATATATCAACAGGGCATACGTTTGGATAGTTTGTAAAAGGTTATGTATAAGTTCAGACTTTGTATTACTATAGTAAAAGAAATAATATATTAACGGGGCAGAATGAGTTGAGGCAGTTTGGCTTTGAGTTCATTAAAAAATATCATGTCTTCAGCGAGTTAATTCAAATTCGTCTTGCATCTTTAATGCAGCTTGAGTATTGTATTGGCTTTACCTAAGAAATTTATATTCTTTAATTTTCATAAGATGTTTCCCTTCTTGATCAGACCATATACATGTATTAAGACTTCACGAATTTATGCTAAGTTGCAGGTCTTCAGTAACAGCATATTTTAGATATATCAGTTTATGCACATATACTTGCAGCTTTTAGCTAGTTTAAAATAATAAAATGTACATAAGTTCATGCACTTGTTGAGCGAATTGACTCAAAAATTCATCACAGACTGAAAATTCTTCAGGACTCTTTAATACCTAAAATAATTGATGATAACACACATTTTGGGCATGTTAAATATTGGGTCATAATTGATGTGAATACGATGAGAATAATCTAAGAAGTTCTAGGGCAAATACGTTTTAAGTAATTAATCTTTGGCCCTTGAATCCATAACAATTTATCAAAAAGTTGTCAGATATATTAGCTCCAAGATTTTTCCAATAGTCAATATAGAACACTCATTCTTCTTAATCGTTGTAATTATGCATCCAAGTATGCAATCTCCAGTTTCTTTTTCTTTATAATTATTATCTCTTGTTTTCTTGATGATTTTTTAAATTGTTTGGATTTGTCCACTTTGCTAAATGGGATGAACGAGATGCCTCAATAGGCATAGAACGAGCCCCATCTAAACTAATATTGGAATCTTCGGTAGTTGATGGTGCAGTCTTGAAACGTTTAGTCCTAGATATTCTTGCAACTTTGAAACCAAGTCAGATTTTGAAACAAATGAAATATAGTGCCAAGAATATGCAGATTACATTCAATATTGTCAAAATGAGGAACTGTATATTACATCCAATATTGCCAAAAAGATACGCATATTACATTCAGTATTATCAAATTAATACAGACCAAGTACATAAAATAGAGTTATGACCAATAAAAACTAAACAAAATCTTCATCCTCATCAATATTTTTTCCGGTGAACTCATCCTCATCAGTATTGTGAACTTTAGCATTAAATGGAGGTTCATCTTCTATATCATCACTTGTCAGTTGTAAGTTTCCATTGCCATCTTGAATACAACTATCCAAGTCTTGCTGTTGACAAAAACATTCTCCATTACCCTCTTGAAACCACCTTGATGCACTGTGCTGTACAAACAGCTTCTAACCAGACAATTTTGAATATATTGCATCAAATGCCAAAATTGCCAGGATTTCAGCAGAAGCTAATTGATTTTTGCCTAGCCCAGTGTAAGTGTAAGATGGAAAATTTTGACTTTCTAATCACTGTACCTTTTTCTACCAAGTAAGTATATCTGTATCAGAGAGAAAGAGTTTTTCCTCAGTTTTCTGCCTGAGATTAATCAAACCTAAAAACTGATGAGTAAAGTTGCTGGAATGCCACACTCACAGAAAAGCTTCAAATAATCTATTCTGCAAAATAAATATTTGCAGCTGGTATCTGAAAATCTAGAGGAACACATGGCAAGTAGAAAGGAATATGTTTGAGTTGAGTTAGGTTCCTAAACTAAACTTTAGCTTGGGTATAGGAAGTTATACTATAATTCGTATTTCAAAGAATGGCAGTGAGAAAAGAAAACCAGTTGAGTGCAGCAGTACACCACATAACATGAACAGAAAAGCAAACAGCATGACAGCAATTAAGATATAAAAGTTAAAAGAATAGATGATGATGATGATTTTGGATCCATACTATGCAGAATATTTGTTCCTCCAGCATGCTTCCTCACTTCAGGATATATAAGGGACTGCAAAGCTAATACTATAATGGCAGGGTGAATTCGATCCATACTATAATGGCAGCTGATCAAAATGTTATGTTTCTTGAAATGGACTGTAGTTACAGTACTTTTTCACATCATGAATATTGCAAGTGTTAACAAGCATGCTCAAGTACTTTGTTAATTCAGTTTATCCCAAAATTCATGCATCATTTATTGTCTTAATAAAGCAAAAAAATTTGTATTTAAGCTGTGATCTTGACCCACAAATGGCAATCTGTTATAGTTCTATTTTGTCTTTCCAATGCATTTATTGGCTATTTTTTTATGAAGCTTCTGTTGGCCACTTGGCCCCCTTTCAATCCATCCCAGAATACTAAAAAAATCCCCAATAAATCATATAGTTTTATCTTATAAGCTTTCCTTAAAATGCATATTTATTTCAAATGTTTTCTTTTAGCCTTTAAAAATACAGTTATGACATATTTTCAATAATTTTTTTATGATTTAAAATTTAAGTCAAGGAGAAATATCATCCTTTATAATCAAATTCAAGTTACAATAAACTATGAATGAATGGAAGACAAATAAAGTGAGTGAATAACTATTGACTACTTTTGGTATTATAAATGGAAACACAGTAACAGGCCAAAACCTAAAACGGCGCGGTGGGATTGTATATTCTTATCGGTTCTTTAGCTTGGTACTCCTCAAAGTTGCGATTGGATCTTCTGCTATTTCGGTTGTTTAGAATAATGGTTTCTTTTTTTCCCCCGTTCTGAAGTACAAAGGCCCAAGGCCTAGAAACACAACCGACACACCAGTACTTCTAAAAATAATTTCTTGGGTTTTCCTTCTTGCTTTTGGGCCCAAACATGCTTGAGTTGTGGAATCAGCAAGCATGTATATGCTGACCAAAAAAAATAGCGTATATATGACTTTGCTTCTTTGTATTATAGCAACTCTGACCCAAAAAAAAAAAAGAAGTCGGGCTAAGTATGATCTTAATTTGATCGTCAAATGCTGTTTCGTTTCACAGGCAATTATGCAAACAAGTATTATTAAGGTACAAAGGAAATTATGTATGAAAAAACACTTTTGCATACCAGTAGAGTGTGCAAAAATTTAAGTGAGTGATACTTATACTTTTAGAGTAATATTTAATTAGATTTTACTTTATAAAGTTAATTTAAAGATAATTTATCCGTCACATGTTAATTGTGAATTATGCTTAATCTTTTCACTTTAGTTTTTAATAGTTATGTAACCAATATTTAAAAATATATAAAATAAAAAAATCAACGCTGTGCAAGCAAATTTTGTAGTCACATATCACGGTGAATAAAATCACAAAATAAAAAAAGACTTATTAAAATAATTCAAAAACATTTTTTTTATCATTGCCTTTCCTATTTTCAAAGTCTTGTTATGATAACAATCATAAGTTAAAAAAAATTTTCAATTAGTCTCTGCAAAGTACAAATCGCAGAATATATGATTAATGGTTACATTAATGATAAACAAAATTTTATTGTGATGTTTTGTGTATGCATAATTGTGATCAAGGACCGATTTATCTATGACATTTATCTTATTGCCGCAGTAAAATTTGTAGAATCCCACAAAGTACTAAATTGAGAGGAAGCTCAATAAAAAGAAAAGTGTGTTTCAAAACAAAACAAAAAACAAAAGAATTAAAACTTTGTTCTTGAAATTTACTACAATATTACCCTATTCACAGTATATTTATGATCATTTTTACTCCAACACTCAATATATAATTTGTATCATAGTTTCAATAAAAAGAAAATTATACCAGAAGTTCCTTTATAATGCTATATTCTCTTCTCAGGACCACAGTACATCTTTTTGGAAAGTAATGAAGATACCCTCATTTGCAAGAATAACTTTATGGGTATACAATTTCTTAGATACTAAGGAAAAACCAAAAAGTTATGCCGGGAGCTCTATCGGTCAATTTACTGAGGCTAAAAGGACGCTACGTGATTGAATAGCCACAGGCAGACAAGAACCAGCGAAGATGGCATATGTTGTGATCAATGCATGAATCAATTTGTTTGAACCCTTTGTTTGTTCTGAGATGACGCTGCCTAGATGGACAATAATGCAAGACAACTATGGGCAAGTCAATGTCTTCTCGTTTGTTGTTACTTACAGGCAATAAAGAAAGATTGACGAGCTTGCATGCGTGTAGACAAGAAAAATTTATGCACAGCACGTAAATTTCTACCCACTCACAGCCAAACATCACATCAATGAGGCTACCATTATTGCCCAGCAGTCGTCTTCTTTCCCCGTCAGCCTCCCTAGCATGCCGATGAATCTTCTTGATTGTACATCTGCCTAATGTTATCATATTCACTCATTTCCTTGCTTTTTATTTTTATCTTTATTTTTTTGTCTCCACCCTCCTCAAATATATGATGGAAAATCCCATAAAGTATAAAGCCAAATGTTTGTCGGAAAGATTCAGTATGCGTTAACCTGATTTTATTTAAAAAATTAGTTTGCAGTAATTTATATTTAAAAATTTTTATTTAAAAAGTAATTTGATAACATTAATGTTGTTTTGATATTGTTCATCAAAATTAATTTTGGATGTGTAATTATAAAAAAAGAATCAATTATTTTTTAAGTTAAATTGAAAATTAAAATATTTTTGTCAATAAATCTGTAAACGAGTTTTTTCTCATTACAAAAATAATATAATATCACTTTTATATTTGAGATATTAAAAATATGTTTGAAAAATATATGACTTATTTTTTGAATTAAATAGAAAATAAATATATTTTTATTAATACATATCTAAATAAGTTTTTTCTCGTTACAAAAATCATAAAATATTACTTTTACTTTTAAAGTATTAAAATTACATTCGAGTAAAAAAAATCACATTTAAATATAAACGCAATTTTATTTCGAGAGTTACCAAATATATTACACATCATTGGGGACAATTTTACGCCTAGGAGCTTTTGATCCCAAATACATCAGGAGCCCTCTATTACGTCCAGCCAGCCCAAACCCTCTTCTACGTTCAGCCAGCGCAGCCGAAGGTAATTTGTTATAAAGCAGTGGAATTCTGAGCTCTCAAGCCCACTGAAACATGCCTTTTTCTCATTCATTTCTAGTGGAATAATACAAACTTTTTTTTTATCTTATCATTTTTAAAATTTTTTTGATAAAACTATTATGCAAAAATTTTGCTTTTGAATAGTTTTATTGAAATTTTAATTTTTGATAAAATTCAATAATATTTATTAATTCAGGCAACCAAATTTACTTGATCTTTTTTTTATTCGTACAATATAAATACTTTCGAAGCGTCAACTGCGATTAAGTCATTTCTAAAATAATTTTGAAAACACACCTCATGTTGCTTTGATACATGTTGTGTCCTTGTCTTGATATGCTCCTTTTGAGTCATCTTAAACTCTTCCTTAACCACCTCCCACAGGGATTTTTAATCACAAAGTCTCATCATTCAGAGAGTAAAGAACAATCTCTGTTAACTAGTCATAAAAAATTGTTGTCATGGGACCATCAAGAAGTGGGCAACCTTTTATTTGTTGTTTTAGCCTAAACACAAAGACTTTATGCAAGTCCTGAGAGATATTAATGGAGTCTACAGTCAATGCTTTTATTAATTGAAGTTGCAGTGAGTCATGTGTGCATGAGATAGTGAAATTGGATAAGCACGTAAGTGCTCACAGATTACTACCGAAAGATAAAACAAAGAAAACTGCTTAAGGTAATTAACAAAGGCCAAAGGGGAGAACAAAAAGAGCACGGCATCTGGAAGATGCAAGGTGTCCATTGTCATTTACCGAAAAGAATGAGTACTCTGCGAAGACTGTCCGTGAATGAGAGAAAAGTCCCCTGGAAATGCATATCTAAGTAGTAATATAAAATACATTGAGGCCCACGCTGAAAGTGATATTTCTTTAATTTTTTTAGCATATTGTAAGTGCAAGTAAATGATAAAGGTTAGAATCATCCAAACAAAAAAAAGATAAAGGTTAGAGGCAAGGAAAATTTTGTGCATACTTTAGAGCAATACACTAATTCAATAAAAATATAATACACATATGTAACTAAAAGTGCATGTGTAATTTCATATTAAATATAAAATATTATATGCTAAAATTTAGTTGAAATTTAAATTTATAAAAATAAAAGTGAAGTTAAAGTAATTAAGAAAAGTTCCATAAATTAGAACACGTAATTGAAAGAAAGAAAAAAGAGAATAATATAGCAGATTTATAGAAGATCCCAGAGCAAAAAAGACAGCAACTGAAAATGCAATCTTGAGTGCTAATGCTAAGATAAACCATCCAATCCCAGATTAAAGTCGAATATGATGATGATAATTCTGATATTTTTTCAAGAGAATAATGATAAAAGTGGGTAAATTCTTGCCAACTCCTATTTTGCCACTTTCCCCACTTATTTTATCATTTTCCTTGAAAAAATGAAATAGATAAGTAAGAAAAATTCACTCTTGCCCCTGTAACCGCTTCCCCCAACACACTCTTGGCCGCCGTGATTGTTTTCTTTCTTTCTTTATATTTATTTATTTTCTGAAATCTGTTTCTTTTTAAAGTGATAGTTTTGAAAGAAGAAACCAGACAGAAACTCAAGTCATGACGTGGCTTTCTCTGATTGGAGAAACTTTACCCGGTAAAGAGCATTGACTTGAAACAGCCAAGTGTGAGCATGATGCATCGCCGGTTGCAAATTGCTGTCTTTCTTCCCTTATTTGTGGTATCACTAAGTTACTACCCAACAACTATTGCTCTTTCACTTTCTCAGTCTCTCACACTATCTAATGCCCATATAAGTTTCTTCACTTTGTTTTCTTTTCGCTTTATGGTAAAGATTTCTTTTTTATTGCTACTTAGACTTGTGAAGAGCTTTCAGATATCCTTAATAATCAAGTGGTAAACTTGATCTTCTTATTCACTCTGTCTTCCATATGCTTAGTTTCCCACAGCTTGATTCATGTAAAAGTTGATCCTTTTGCTTGTTGGGTTCCTCAGAGATAGTGGGTACTGAAGAAAAATTCTTGCTTGATTGCACGTCTTGCAGATGCTCACCAAAACTTAAACGTCACAGCCTCTGTTAACAGAGTCACATGGCTTCTTGAGGTGTGTTTACAGGCGCTTTCTTACAACTAGGAATTTGATTTTCTTTCTTTCTCGTTTAAATTTTCAAATTTGTTTTTGCTGCATGTGTTTACTAATCATAGCACCAGGGGTTTTGGGGGAATTCCTTCCATGTTATTTATACATAATTTATATGGGGTTTCATGGAAATTCGACTTTTCTTTGCCTATTGCATATAATTTTCTCTTCCAACTGGACCAATAGAATGGTATAAATATAACACTCAGTGTTGCATCTTGTGCTCCCCTTACCTTGTGATTGTTCCATTAGTTTCTTACTAAAAGAAAGAAAAGAGAGAGGGGGAAGAAAAAGTTTGCAGCTCTTATTGTGCCAAATAGCCAGGCGTAATATGTGTTTCGATTTTGAATAATGGTCTTGAAAAGTGATTAATATTACAGAATTGCGAAGGGTCAGCCTTCTGATTGTACTATAATTTTCTATGATTGTCATAAACTATATCTGAATATATTTGCTTTTTAATTCTTTCATTGTCACTGCTTCTATAGTGATAACGGCTAGAAGTGACATTGATTGATAAATTGGGACATCAAGATGTCTTTTAGAAGAGGTTCTGATCAGCAACCGCATAGGCGGATACTGAGGACTCAGACTGCTGGTAACTTAGGAGCAGACCCGATCTTGGACAGTGAAGTGGTGCCTTCCTCGCTAGTTGAGATAGCTCCCATTCTCCGTGTGGCTAATGAAGTAGAGGCTAGCAACCCAAGAGTTGCTTATCTCTGTAAGTGTTGTATTTTCTTTATGCAAGCACAATATATATTTATTTATAAGCGTGTAGGTCTAGGCTTCAAATTCTTGTTTCTGACTATTAGGATATGTAAAAATTAAACTCTAATATTGTTTAGAAGCTTAAGCTTTTAACAGAGTTGACATTGAAAAACAAATGTGGTTTTAAGCTCTCATTGATGAGTTGACTTACTAGATTTTTGGTTTGATTGGAATTGCTAAGGACGCCTGATGCTGAGGGTTGTACTAACAATGGTCTTGAATGTTTTCTAACATTGGCTAATTTATAGAGTTTCATAGGTGGGAAATTTCTTGGCATGTCCAGAACCAATCTTTGCATGAATGCTTCATTTTATTTATAAAGTTATTCAGAGTGCATTATATTTTTCTTGATTTCTTGATAAATTGATTGCTTTTAAAAATGCTAATGATTGGTAGTTTCTGGTTCTTAAAAAACTCACAAAGAAATGAAAATATTTGTTAAGTGAGTTTCATAGTTTCTTTCCTTTTCTTTGTTAGGTCATAAGGTAACTGCTCCATATAGAGCTCATATTTTCTTAATTATGTCAAGAAAAATACTAAACAGCCAGAATTAATTTGACAGAGTAGGAGTCATAATGAGTTGGCATTGTTAATGATTCTTGGATGGATGAGTGTCCTGTAAGTTTGTCTTATCCAACAATCACCCTTGAATCTAGGTAAATTTTGGCTAAATTCTGTCAAATTTTTTCTGGCTGTGTAGCACCACTCTTATGTCAAATGCTTGTACACTTAATTCCTTTTCATATGAAGCCACTTTATTGAAAGTTATTCTTTTCGTTTTTTTTTTCCCTTGTTACTCCTTTTCTTTTGGTTATTCTATTTGGATATTATATTAATCTGATAGTATGACACAGCATGAGATCCTTTCTGAACTTTGACATGTCTCTTCTTTATCTGAATGCTCATAATTATCATTTTTGTAATTAGGCCGGTTTTATGCCTTTGAAAAAGCTCACAGACTAGATCCTACGTCTAGTGGGCGTGGTGTTCGCCAATTCAAAACTGCTCTTCTTCAACGTCTAGAAAGGGTAAAGTTTTGATTTCATTTGTCAAGAATTTCTATGCTTTGTTTTCTTTCTTTATTATTTTTAATTCGTTTAGGATCATTCCCTTCCACAATTGAAGAGAACTGAGAAGGCTTCTTTAGTGATATCTAATTCAAGTATATCAATGACCAGCAAAAGGCCATAGAAAAAATGCTTCCATTTTTAGTGTTGCATATATTGGAAAGTCTTTCTTTGGAACTCTGCATATATGTAAGTATTTTTCCATTCTTTACAGGAAAATGACACAACGTTGGAAGGAAAGGTAAAGAGTGATGCTCGTGAAATGCAGAGTTTTTATCAGCATTACTACAAAAAGTATATTCAAGCATTACAGAATGCTGCTGATAAGGACCGGTTAGTTTACAATTTAAATCTTCCAGTAATTTGGTCATTAACTCATGTAAAAAAAAAATGGTCATAATCTTGATTATATCTCTCTTATATTACACAGTTAGTTGTGAGTTCTCATTTCTCTTAATATAATTTCTTTTATCAAAAAAAGAAAATTCTGGCATTAACTTTATATGCTTCCTCAGTGCCCAGCTCACAAAAGCATATCAAACTGCTGCTGTTTTGTTTGAGGTTTTGAAGGCAGTTAATCAAACAGAGGCTGTTGAAGTCGCTGATGAGGTAAAATTACTGTCTTCCGGCTTGAGACTTCTGCATTATATGAGTCTATTAGTCATTGAATGAAGTTTACACATAAAGATAATAATGTATAAATTCTTCCTTGTAAATTTTTATTTTGATTATTACATTCTGCTTTGATTTTGTATTGTAGATTTTGGAAGCTCATACTAGGGTTGAGGAAAAGAAGCAATTATATGCCCCTTATAATATTCTGCCCCTTGATCCAGAGAGCGGGAAAGAGGCTATAATGAGATATCCTGAGGTTTGTTCTCTTTTATTACTTTTTATTCCCTTTTCCATTTGAGTTGGTGTTTGATTTAGATGGTTCCAAGAGGCAGTACCTTGAAGTAGAACTAGGAAACTCCATTAAAACAGAAAAGGATAAGTAAATACGCTGTAGAACCAGAAGCTGAGAGCCTATAAACATCAAGTCTTTTGGTGGGTTGGGCATGACCTGTATTACCCACACAGCCAGAAGTTAAGATTTGAGAAAGCCCCAAAATTGTTGGGGAATGAAGCAATAGATGGTTAACAATTTACCCATCCTTTTACACATTCAGCACCAAAGTATCATAACAACATTCTTTTAGCTCATGAATAACTGCTGTTAGAATTTCTTTGAAACTATTGATTAACTTGTTAGTTTTTTTACAGATTCAAGCTGCTGTCTCTGCACTCCGCACTACCAGGGGTTTGCCTTGGCCAAAGGGTTACGAGAAGAAAGTAACTGAAGACATTCTGGACTGGCTTAAGCTCATGTTTGGTTTCCAGGTAGTGACCAAATTGATTGGCGTCCACCATTTGGTTCTTGTATATCATTTGTAGGTTATCTTCCGTGTACTCATGTGCAGAAGGACAATGTGGAAAATCAAAGGGAGCACTTGATACTTTTGCTTGCAAATGTACATATACGACAAATTCCAAAACCTGATCAACAACCCAAGGTTGGTTTTTAAATATTCCTCTGGTTTATACCTTTATTTTCTGATTTAGGCTTATTTTTTCCTTACATACTGCACTTTCCCTATTTAGCTGGGCGATCGTGCTTTAACAGAAGTGATGAAGAAGCTCTTTAAAAACTACAAAAGGTGGTGCAAGTATTTGGGTCGCAAAAGTAGCCTTTGGTGAGATTTGCATCTGTTAATCTAGTTATTACTTCAAAGGCAAATATTGCGGAGCATCAAGTTGAACTGTATGGCCTTACATGTGCCTAGTTGAGTTGTGACTAGAAGTCAACAGCTTTTGAGCCAAACTCATCTTTGCTCAACTGTTGGCCTATGTGAGCTGAGTGGCCACGATGAAAGCAAGCTTAATTCTATGTCTCGCAAGCAGCTTATATACACACCTACATGTATGCTTGTATGTAAAAGGTGCATTTAATAGTGGAAGCAGGATAGTATTTTAAATTTGTATCTATAATACTATTAAAAATTGGTTGTGTAATAATATATAATTATGGAGCTAAGCCAGTGAAAACTGGGGTTGGCATGGCTCTAGCTTTGCTTAAGTACAGCCCAACATATACTTTGTTTTGGTACTTAAAATACTTCTTTCTAGCTTTGTTTGAGGTTAATCTAACGGCATTATTTGGATGAAATTTCTTTCAAGATTTTTGTTCTTTCTTTCTTTTGGTACAAGAGGGAGTTAGCCCATTTCCTTGGATATACCAACCCATATCCTTCAACCACCTGAGTTATGCACAAGTGGCCACTATAGGAATTTGTATTATACTCTCTTTCAAATTATTCTGTTTTTTTTTTTTTTAAATTTTTTTTAATGATTGTCAGGTTGCCAACTATTCAGCAGGAAGTGCAACAGCGCAAGTTATTATACATAGGTCTATATCTTCTGATATGGGGAGAAGCTGCAAATTTGAGATTTATGCCAGAATGCCTTTGTTATATCTATCATCATGTAAGTACAATTCAAAATGAATCATATTAAAAGTTTTTCTTCACTATGAAGTAGACTGAGAATCCCTTCCCTCCTGCATGTTATAGTGTGTGTATATCTCTTTTTTCATGACTTCTGGTGGTGAAAAGGATTTAGAACATACTGTGAGGGATTTGATTGGGCTGTACTTCTGGATAGCTTTGAATTTAGCTCTATGCCTAGGTAATTCAAGAAACAGTGTTTGAGAGAAACTATCTGTGTCTAGGCTTCACAGTTTACATTGATATCTCCACTGCTTTCGACGTGAAGAAGAAAACCTTAACACCAGAAGATCTAGACTAGTTTGAAAGGTGATAGGTCCTTTCTGACCGTCTTGTGACGATCTTGGTGTTCCTCCTATAGCACGGTGACTAGGTTGCACACTTAAGGGAGCTAGCAAACGCTGTACCTTTGCTATCGGTAATTATATCAATCAGAGGTTACTTAAGCCTGTTCACCACTGGTTCATCACCATTTTGTGTGGTATACCAATGGATGGAACTTTTAACCAAAGAAGACCTCTAACTCGGTTGATTCCTAGTAAGGATTGTTTTAGTTTTCACATTAAGAGCGCTACCAATGGATGGCCTTTTGTGTTCATGTTTGAAATAGTGGCCTTACTGTTTGATCGTTCATTTACTTCGAGTGTTGTAAATGGAACTTTGGCCAAAACATATCTTGCATTCCTTTTGTTAAAAGGCCAATGTCTTCAGTATGTTTTGTGACTGGTCAACCGTTGGGCTATTATGGCTCTTGGCCTCTGTTCACTTTCACCCACCATTTATTGGTGTGGTGGGCAGCAAAGCAGGTGAGGCCAGGGGTTCGGTTTGATAGTTACGCCTTGTTGGGTGATGATATTCTCATCACCGACCCGGCTGTAGCGGAGGCTTACAGGCTACAACAATCATCATAATTACAATTGACTATATATTTACACGTGCTAAATAGGCTAATATTTTAAAACTCCCCCTCAAGCTGAAGCATGTATATTGTATGCGTCAAGCTTGTTACAAAATCAACTTGAGGTCCTCTAAGGGACTTGGTATATATGTGTGCTAGTTGGTCATTTGAATTAATCAAGCCAATGGCAATTTCGCATGAAGGACCTTCTCTCTAACGAAATGGCAATCACTTATCTCTTATTTATAGTAATAATTATAATCAATCAAAGAGCAACCAATGAGCCAATTATTAGCTAATTTATAGCAATTATCATAATTACAATTGTCTATCTATTTATACATGTTCTAAATAGGCTAATATTCTAACTTCAATATTCCTTTGTTTTACAAGAATATACATACATATAGGGAGCAATTACAAGAGCAATTATAGGATACCCAAAATACTCAAGTATCCTTACAAGTCTTACACATTTATCACATGCTATTATTCTTAACACTCCTCTCAAGCTTGTGTGTAGATATCAATCATACCCAACTTGTTACATACAACATTCACTTTGCACTTAGGCTTTGGTGAAGATATCAACTAACTTGTCTCTAGTTCAAACATGTTTCAACAGAATCAGCCATTGAAGCTTTTCCTGTACAAAATGGCAATCAACCTCTATGTGCTTTGTTCTTTTGTGGAACACTAGGTTATTAGCAATATGTTTAGCAGCTTGGTTGTCACACCATATTTCCACAGGACAAGAGCTTCCAACACCAAGCTACTCCAGTAAATGAGATATGCTTTTGAGTTCACATGTAACTTGCGTGCCATTGCTTGATACTCAGATTTGACATTAGAGCGAGACATAACACTTTGCTTCTTATTTTCCTGTGATACGTCACCTTCAACAAAGACTATCCAGTTATGCACCTCCTGTCAACTGGCGATCCTGCTCAATCTGCATAAGAGAATCCCTCCATTTGTAGGTACCTCAATTTTGATAGACAATTCCATAACCTGGAGTTCCTTTAAGGTATTCCAAAATATGAATAACTGCATCCCAATGTGTGGTTTAGGGTGGTGACATGAACTGGCTAACTACACTCACAGAGAACGCAATGCTTGGTCGTATCATAGGGAGGTAGTTCAGCTGTCCTATCACTCTCCTATATCTTTCTAAATCTTCCAATACATCTCCATCCTCATTGTTCAACTTCACATTTACTATCATCATATAATGGGAGTATCCAATGGCTTGGTTTTATAAGTCCAATATTTGTTAGTAAGCCAACACATACATCCTTTGAGAAAGGAAAATTCCTTTCTTTGCTTAAAGACACCTCAATCCCAAGAAAATATTTCAGCTCCCTTAAGTCTTTCGTCTGAAACTAGCTATGATGAAAGGTTTCAAGAGTACTGATGCCAAGACTATCACTGCCAATTATCACAATATCATCTACGTACACCACAAAAATGCACCCAGATTGAGATCGTCTATAAAATACTGAATAATCATAACTACAGGTAATCTTCTACAAACGAAAGTCAATCATTGATGTGGTGACTGTTTCAGCCCATTAGAATTTTCTTAGTTTGCAAGTCTTTCCTAAATCTCCCTAAGCGACAAATCTTAGTGGTTGCTCCAAGTAGACTTCCTGCCATGGAGAAAAGTATTCACATTAAGTTGATGAAGAAGGCAACTATGAATAGTTGCAAGAGAAATGAAAAGGTGAACAGAGGTGAGTTTAGCCACTAGAGCAACGGTCTCAAAGTGGTCTACCCCATAGGTTTGAGCATACCTTTTAGCTACTAAATGAGCTTTCAGTCAAGCCACTGATTTGTTAAGATTCATTTTAACAGCGAACACCCCTTTAGAGCCAATGTCATGTTTACCAGT
Organism: Castanospermum australe; assembly: GCA_019955255.1. Taxonomy (NCBI): domain Eukaryota; kingdom Viridiplantae; phylum Streptophyta; class Magnoliopsida; order Fabales; family Fabaceae; genus Castanospermum; species Castanospermum australe. The sequence continues at coordinate 816,630 of NSJW01000319.1, read as the reverse complement.
AGGTAAAGAAACAAGATCCCAATTATGATTTAACTCAAGAGCATGCATTTCATCCTCTATGGCAGCTCGCTAGCCAGGGTGACCTGAGGCTTAAGACATAAACTTGGGGACTATAACAGAATTTGAATAGGCAACTAAAGACTGGGAGGAAGATGATAAGCTAGAATTAAAAGACATAGAGAAATGGGATTAGACAAGATATTTATCCTTTGCGAAGAGCAATGGCCAAGTCAAGGCTTGGGTCATCATGGTGGAGGTGATGGCAAATCCAGAGATGAAGTGGCAGGTGGAGAAAATAATAGAAGGCTGAGAGATAGTGGGAGGCAGGGGAATAGTGGGTGTAGAAGGCACAACATAAACAAGGAAATAATCCTTAGTTTCAATTGAAGGAGAAGAGCATAAGGAAGTGAAAAAATGAGTGGGTTCAAAGAAAGTGACATCAACGAAAAAGAAATTACTGAAAGTAGGAGAAAAGCATCTATAGCCTTTTTGGTGATGAGAATACCCAAGAAAATTGCATTTAAGAGATCAAAGGTCAAGTTTGGTAAGGTGAGGTCGAACATCTTGCATAAAACAGGTATAACCAAATATGCGTGGAGGAAGAGGAAACGAAATATGAGAAGGAAAAAGAGTAGAGAAAGGTATAATACCATTCAAGACAGAGGAAGGAACGCCGATCAAGTAGCAAGCAGTGGCAACTGCATCAGATCAACATTTCTTATGAACATTCATATCAAGAGCAAAGCTTGAGTTGTCTCGAGTAAATGACGGTTTTTCCTCTCAGTTATTCGATTTTGTTAGGGGTAAGTATGCAAAAAGACTGATGAATGATATTGCGGAATTCAGAAAGAGAGAATGGTATCTGTTCTCATTGATATTTCTGGATGTACAAGACTGTATTTATAGTGAAATTCTAGGAAAAGCCTAAGAGAAAAAATAGGAAAAAAATCAGGAGAGAATTAACTGTAATCCCTTAATTCAAGGGATTGGTTTTCAGCCTAAAATCTAGCCTAGAATCTCTCTAAGAATATTTACATTACAACAGTAAAGATTGGATTGGATTTGGATATCCAAATCACATCCAAATATTCCAGCAATTATATCTGTACATTTCAACACTCCCCCTCAAGCTAGTGAATATATATCTTCCATTCCCAGCTTGAAAACCATCTCATGAAAATTTTCCACTGCTGAGTCCTTTAGTTAAGACATCGGCAAGTTGATCTCCTGAAGGAACATAGGACATGCAGATTAGTCCTTCCTCAAGTTTCTCTTTAATAAAATGTCTGTCAAATTTCAATATGCTTTGTCCTGTCATGTTGTACAGGATTATGAGCAATATTAATTGCAGACTTGTTATCACAATACAGTCTCATGGGACCCTGCCATTTGATCTTCAAGTCTTCTAGTATAATCTTTAGCCACAATAACTCACAAATTCCTTGTGCTGCTGCTCTGAACTCGGATTCTGCACTTAATCTTGCCACAACATTCTGTTTCTTACTCCTCCATGTTATTAGGTTACTGCCGAGAAAGGTACAATAACCTGTTGTTGATCTTCTGTCAACCACGGAGCCAGCAAAATCCGCATCTGTATAGACTTCTAACTTGAGGTTTTGACTCTTCTTAAATAGCACTCCTTTCCCTGGACTTCCTTTCAAGTAGTGTAGTATTCGAAGAGCTGCTTGCATGTGTGATTCCTTTGGATCATGCATAAACTGGCTAATCAGACTTACTGCATAGGCAATATCTGGTCGGGTATGAGCAAGATAGATAAGCCTTCCTACTAGCCTTTGGTACATTTCTTGATCAACAGCTGGTTCTTCACTTGCTGCAGTTAGTTTCTGGTTTGCTTCAATCGGAGTAGCCACTGGTTTGTAGCCAAGCATTCCGGTTTCCTTCAAAAGATCCAGGACATATTTTCTCTGTGAGATAAAGATCCCTTGCTTGGAGTATGAAACTTCAATTCCGAGAAAGTACTTCAGTTTTCCTAGCTCTTTTATCTCAAACTCTTTTTGCTAAGCACTATTTCAGTTTGAGTTTCTCCTCTTCATCATTACCAGTGACTATTATGTCATCAACATATACCAGAAGTGCTGTAACTCCCCCTGAATTCGTGTGCTTGACAAACAGTGTGTGATCTCCTTGACTTTGCTTGTACCCTGACGCTTTCATGACTTTGGTAAATCTTCCGACCAAGCTCTTGGTGACTGTTTTAGCCCATACAGGGCTTTCTTCAGCTTACATACTTTAGTTGCTGTTTCTCTCCCTTCAAAAACCTGGTGGAATACTCATGTAGATTTCTTCTTCTAGGTCCCCATGTAAGAAGGCATTCTTTACATCATATTGTTGAAGTTGCCAATCAAAGTGAGCAGCTAGAGATAGTAGGATTCTCACCGTGTTCATCTTAGCTACTGGTGCAAATGTCTCCTTGTAGTCTATCCCATAAGTTTGAGTGTACCCTTTAGCCACCAACCTAGCCTTGTATATCTCGAGTGAGCCATCAGCATTGTATTTCAAAGTAAAGACCCATTTGCAGCCGACTAAATTCTTTTCATTCGGTCTGTCAACTATCTCCCATGTCTTGTTTTTCTCTAGTGCCCTCATTTCTTCCTTCATTGCATTTCTCCACTCTTCTTTTGACAATGCCTCAGATAGAGATTTAGGAACAACAATAGTATCTAGACTTGCAATAAAATTTTTGTGGGGTGGTGACAAACGTTGTAGTGACACATAGTGAGACAATGGATAAATAGGTTGCTTTGTACATTTTCTGGAACCTTTTCTAAGGGCAATGGGAAGATCCAAATCATCAACAGGCGGTTCAATCAAAGGAGGAATAGAACTTACCATGCTTTCATTGATAATGGGGAGATTTAAATCATTCTCATGATTATGAACAGGCTGTTCAGCCAAAGGAAGAATAGAACTTACCATACTTTCATCGATAGGGTCCGGATTGGTAGTCTGGCTTTGCTTCGGATTAGGAACAGTAGCTGATCTCCTTGAATATATCTGAGAAAACCTTTTAGGATTATGAACAGAATCGGTTTGAGGAAGAGTTATAGGTTCCTGAGAAATAGAATTTGGAATAGATTCGAGTTGAGAATTTTCAGGAGTAGTAGATTGGGAAACAAAATCAGTTGGGGAAGCAGATGGAGTTTGAGAGACGGGTAACTCAAAATCACTAAGACCCAGACCATCTATTTCAGGAGCATTCTTATCTTCCAATGAATTCTCCCCCTGAAGATAAGAATGATTGAAATATGACTTGTTTTTAACAAAGGTTACATCTGCTGACATATAGTATTTCCTAGAAGGAGGATGGTAGCATTTATAACCTTTTTGTGTGCTAGAATAGCCAAGGAAGATACATTTGATGGCCGTGGATCTAATTTTCCCCTCTGGTGGTTATGTATATGGACAAAAGAAGTGCAACCGAAGACTCTTGGTATAAGACCATTGGATACTCGGAAGTGAGGATAGAAAGTGGACAAAATTGCCATGGGTGTTTTTTTGGTCCAATATACGTGAGGGTAACCTATTTATCAAATAAGTGGCTGTGAGAATAGCTTCCCCTCAATAAGACTTAGGAACTTTCCCATGAAATAACAAGGCTCGGGTAGTGTTAAGAAGGTGACCATTCTTTCTTTCAGCAATTCCGTTCTGTTGGGGTGTACTGACACAAGATGACTCGTGTATGATTCCCTCCTTTTGAAAATATGGTGACAGCACTTGATTAAAATAATCTTTGGCATTATCAGACCTAAAAACTTTGATTTTAACCCCAAACTGATTCTGAATCATGGAATGGAAGGAAGGAATAATAGTACTCACATCAGATTTTTGTTTGAGCAAGAAAGTCCATGTGACTCTAGTACAGTCATCTATTAAAGTAACAAACCAACGAGCTCCTGAGACATTTGGGATTGTAGAAGGTCCCCAAATGTCGCTATGGACTAAATCAAAAGGTTTGGAACATCGTTTATTGCTAATAGGAAATGGAACCCGAGTGTGTTTGGCAAGCTCACAAATATCACAATGAAATTCTTTAAATATCTAAATTCTTAAACAAAGATGGGTACATACCTTTCAAAGTTTGAAAGGATGGATGGCCAAAACGAAAATGATGAAGCCAAATGGCTTCTTTATTAGAAGTTGTAAGGAAAGAAACAAATAGATTTGGTGAAACTCCTTTAGAGGCATCTGGTATCTCAAGAAAATACAACCCATTCCTTTCCTTAGCAAGTCCAATCCTCCTCTCCGAGCCCTTGTCCTGAAAAACACAATAAGATGGATGAAAAACCACATTACACTGTAAATCTTTAGTGAGTTTCTGGATAGAAACAAGGTTGGCTGATAATTTTGGCACATGAAGGACATCTTTCAAGGTAAGATGTGGTGAAATAGATATATTCCCAATTCCAGCAACAGTAGCAAGTGATCCATTTGCTATGGTGATTTTTCTATTACTAGGACAAAGGGTATATGTGGTAAACTGTGAGGAACAGGGAGTCATATGGTCAGTAGCCCCAGAGTCTATGATCCAGGAAGTGTCTAAGTGATTCCGTGAGGCATGCAAGCCAAAGAAACAGGAAGAGGTTCCAGACATTGAAGCTGAAAAACAAGGATTTGGTTTAAGCAAAGGTGAAGGACGGGTACAGCAATGAAGGCTGTAGAACAGAACAGAGATGCAGCAATGAAGGCTGCAAACAGACGCAGAAATTAGAGAGAAAAAGGAAAGAAACGCAGCAATGAAGGCTGCAAAGGGAAAGGGAAAGAGATGCAGCAATGAAGGCTGCAAATAGAACCCAGAAATCTCTCCTAAAGCTCTGATACCATGCGGAATTCAGAAAGAGAGAATGATATCTGTTCTCATTGATATTTCTGGATGTACAAGACTGTATTTATAGTGAAATTCTAGGGAAAAGCCTAAGAGAAAAAATAGGAAAAAAATCAGGAGAGAATTAACTGTAATCCCTTAATTCAAGGGATTGGTTTTCAGCCTAAAATCTAACCTAGAATCTCTCTAAGAATATTTACATTACAACAGTAAAGATTGGATTGGATTTGGATATCCAAATCACATCCAAATATTCCAGCAATCATATCTGTACATATATCCAAATCACATCCAAATATTTCAGCAATCACATCCAAATATTCCAGTAATTATATCTGTACATTCCAACAGATACCTTGTTGTGAGAGAAAAAAAAAGTGGCAAAGAAATATTCTTTAGTATTATCACTTTGTAAGATACAAATAGAATACCCAAGTTGTGTTTTACCCTTAACAGAAAAGGCAGAAAGAGAGAAAATAATTCAGAATAGTTTTTCATAAAATAAATCCATGACTCTAGAAAGAAATAATCAACAAAAGTGATAAAATATAAAAAAAAAAACCAAATTTGGAAGTTGTAGAACAAGGACCCAAACATTGGAATGTATCAACTCTAGAAGGCACGCAACCCGGTTATTTATCCTAGGTAAATATGGTAATCTATGATGTTTGGCAAATTGACACAATTCACACTCTGTACAAGAAAAAGAATGTAAACTTGGACACAATGGATGACCAAAACAATAATGAAGCTGAAGACTAGAAGGGTCACAAACACCAATATAAGCAAGTGAACAAGGCATAATATGTGGGATGTCTAACACATACAAGCCACCAGACTCACGGCCTTTACCAATATTCTACTTCGTCCCAAGATTCTGAAAGACAATGAGTGGGATAAAAATGAATAGAACAATTAAGAGTATGGATAACTTTACTATTAGATAATAGGTTGGAGTGAAACTAAGCTAAACATAATGGAGGATAAAGTCATAGCATCAATCATAGAATGGAGGGAAACTAAAAGTCATAGAATCAATCAGTTGAGCAATACTATTCCCAATGACAGGAGTGGTAGAGCCATAAGCTAATATGACATTTGGGGGGGGAGGGGGGGAGAGAGGGAAGTAAATTTTGGTAGTCCAAGACTAGTTTTTGTTCTAATACATCTAAATTTTATGATTATGTCTGTTGTGAAATCCTACTTTTCTGATGTTATTTGATTTGGATGTGAAAATAGTTACTACCAGAACTTTGTTATCATTTTATCTTGTTGATCTACCTAGATGGCATTTGAGTTATATGGGATGCTGGCTGGGAATGTTAGTCCACTGACCGGTGAACCTGTGAAGCCTGCCTATGGTGGTGAAAATGAGGCTTTTCTTATGAAAGTAGTAAAGCCAATTTATGATACAATAGCCGAGGTGTGCTTCTGGTGTTTTATGAGCTGAAGAACTGTTTTTAATCACTTTCAACATTTGATTGCTTTCTATCTCTCTTACTGGATTCTTCTGAATTACAGGAAGCTAAGAGGAGTAATAGAGGAAATGCAAAGCATTCTCAGTGGAGAAACTATGACGATTTAAATGAATATTTTTGGTACTATGCTTCTTTTGATCTGGTTGCTTTCCTGTATTGTGAGTTACATCATGAAAGGGATTACCATTTCCAAATTGTAGGTCAGTTGATTGTTTCCGGCTAGGTTGGCCTATGCGTGTTGCCTCTGAGTTCTTCTCCGTGCCTCTTGAACAAATTCCAGTTAACAAAGATGAGGTATAAGATATTTCATGGCTTTTTTTTCTTAATATAAAAGAAGAAATTCATTACGGCAGAAAATTACAAGGAATTTGGAAGATAAAGGATCCTTCATAATAAAGAAAAGAAAGATAAAACAACAAAGAAAAAGAGAAAACATCAATGGAGCAAAGCTGCCCAGTTCCTCTGCATATCTGTTAGGGAAACCCCCTTAAAAAGGCCATGTGCTTTGCACCAAATAGAAGCCAAACGCCTCCAAATCAGCTGCTGAGCCATAGAAATCTCCTTTAAAATAAAGGCATTACTTCCAACCAAATGCACCAAATAATAGCATAGATTGCACATTGCATAAATATTTAGCCTCCTTACTTCTACCAAAGCCACTAAAGCTAGTCACCAAAAATTGGTCCAAGGACCTAGGGCACACCCAGCAAATGAGTCGAAGAATGTAATATTTTGGACTTTCATTCAAAAGAATAATAAAGGAAAATGAAAAAGGATATCCCTCTATAGTTTTTATATGGGAACTACGGTCTTTGCTAGGGAAAATTCTCATATATAGTCTTTGTAGAGTATTGCACCCAGTCCTTTCAGAGTGTGACATGTGGCAGTGCAATTAAATATGGACTGTTAGATTAATTTTAAGAAATAGTCTGACTCGTTGGTTGTCATGCACCTATTGTACCCAAGAATTGCTCCTTGGCCAGACCAATGGTCTTGGGCTTCTGTGCTTCTGCTTCAACTAATTTCAGTGATTGACATTTGAGTATATGCATGATTTGTAGTACTGCCTTCTGCATTATAATTATATGTATGATTGTGTAACAAGAACCTCTAAGGCTTCTTGCTTCACAGGATCCCCAAAGAAACAGCCTGTGCTATCAGATGTTACCATTAAGATGAAGCTTAATAGGAAAAAAAGGGATTCGACATATGAAGTTTCTTGATGAAAACTGATTAAAATTCTCTTTGGGTTCCTCTTTTTTTCTTTCTGTAGTACAAAATTTCATGTATTGCTTATCTTGTGGTTTTAACTATAATTATGACTATTACATTTATATAGCGTTGTTCTATGAACCTTTATTTTTTTTCTTGTGGTTTTTGCGTATTTGTTTCGTGACATTGATAGAGTTTCAGTGTGCCACTGGTATTGAGGACTTGGACTGCCTATATGTGAACTTTATATTTATTGGAGCTGTTGTCCACCTTTCCTTTTGATTGAAAGAGCTGACCACTACTCATTATTCATTTTCACATCTATTAGTTACTTGTATTGCAATTTCTCCTTCTTGAACTTCTTTTGAACAATCAAATGTTGCTGCCTATATGATTGAAACAATGTATTTTCCTCGCTCCTCTTATGGTCTTATCCTCAATAATTGTGTTTGATTTTGGAAAACAGGAAATTGGAGCACATGCTAAAGGCCGGTGGATTGGAAAAGTTAATTTTGTTGAGATACGCTCATTTTGGCATGTATTTAGAAGTTTTGATAGAATGTGGGGCTTTTATATACTATGTTTACAGGTAATAGTTCCAGATTTGGTTTTTGCTGTACTCACGTCCTTCTACTTCCCTTCAATCTAATGTGATATGCTGATTATTTTACTCGCTAATTAAGGCAATGATCATCATCGCTTGGAATGGCTCAGGCCAATTAAGCTCCGTATTTGATGGTGATGTTTTCAAGAAAGTCCTTAGCATCTTCATAACTGCTGCAATATTGAAGCTTGCACAAGGTAGATAAAACCACCACCTGTCTATCTGACTATGTGTGTTCATCTTTTGTTCCGTGCTAATGGAAAAAAAAAAATTCAAAATGTAGTTTTTTTTTCTTCCCAATTTATACCCAGTCCCCATCAGTTTTCAAGCTTCTAGAGGCTGCAGCTCTTGTTTACGTAACATTTTTCTGTCTAAAATTGTTGGAACAGAAATGGAGAGAAAGCACTGTTGAACTCAATTTTATGAATGCTATAATAAATCATGTAAAAGGGATATCTTACTTTCGCTTGTTTAGATTGTTAGTTGTGAAAATACAAGAAGACAAAGATCAATGAATTTATCACAACAATGAAAAGAGAACTGAGAAATACAGTTAATGAAATTAAATACCTAAGTTTAAGCAAGATCACATAATATAGTGGAATGCTTATTCTTTAAGTCTCTTGTTTAGTTCAACTTGTAGCATCACACTAAGAATTTATTTTTTGTGACACTAGAATGTCTGTACTTTATCAAATTTTCAATATTTTTCTGGATATTCAATGATCAAACAACAATGCGTTCTAGTTTCTAAAGTTGCAACTTGATTACTTATGATGTATTTTATGATTTTCCAGCCATTCTTGACATAGTCCTAAGTTGGAAAGCGAGGAAAATCATGTCGCTTCATGTCAAGCTGCGATATATATTTAAAGCTATTTCAGCTGCAACATGGGTCATAGTTTTACCGGTCACTTATGCCTATAGTTGGAAAAATCCATCCGGTTTTGCACAAACCATCAAGAATTGGTTTGGCAATGGTGCAAGTTCCCCTTCTATGTTCATTGTGGCTGTTTTCATATACTTATGTCCAAATATTCTCTCTGCATTGTTATTTCTGTTCCCATTAATTCGCCGGTATCTTGAGAGGTCTAACAATGGCATTGTGAAGTTCATGATGTGGTGGTCCCAGGTAAGAAGATGCACACATTTGATTTTTGTATGTATGTTTGTATATTTTATAATGATTTCTATCTTCTTTCTTATAAACCAATAGCCTCTTTTAAGATATACTGATAAAAAAATGATATTTGTCCTGTTTAGTTTTTTTTTTTTTCAATTCTTTCTTTTACTTTTGTTTTCAACAATTTTCAGCCTCGGCTCTTCGTTGGAAGAGGAATGCATGAGAGCGCAATTTCACTTTTGAAGTAAGAGAATCAAGTGAATTTCTTGAATTGTCTGTAAAAATATTCACTGCTCAGCTTTGACTGATTAAATTGTAATTCTTAATTTTCTAGGTACACTACTTTCTGGATTCTCCTAATTCTATCTAAATTAGCATTCAGTTATTACATGGAGGTAAAACATTGATAAAGAAATATATCCTTTTTTATATTGACACTTGGAAAGAATGTACCTCTCTGTCTAGTGCTAATGACACTTTAAATAACGTGTGTACAAGGTAGAAGAAGGCTTTCAATAGTGAGTCTCTATAATTCACTACCATCATGGAGGAGGTTTATTGACTGACTATTGAAAAATATATTTCTTATAATTTCATATTTCCTTTCTGATCCTATTTTCTTCTTCTTCTTCTTCTTCTTCTTCTTCTTCTTTCCCATTTTTTTCCGGTAAGTTCCGTCACCTCCTGCATGGAGGAGGTTTGTTGACTGACTATTGAGAAGAAAAATGTGTTTCTTATTATTTCATATTTCCTTTCTGATCCTATTTTCTTCATCTTCCACTTCGATTTCCCATTTTTTTCCTCTAAGTTCTGTCTACTCCTTTGTGAACTCAGAATTAACTGATACTGCCACCCAATTTAGTATGTTCATTAACATTAGTGCATGCTCATATGTATGAATCAGGAATAAATGTTCAATTCCTGGTTCTGTGAACCTCTAAATGATCTATGGAGTCATTTTAAATTTTTAACTGTACTTCTACATCTGCAAAGATGCAGAGTTTCTTTCTATGGCATCCTGTATTCATGTGTTTGTTAAGTCCATCTGGTTCATTTGCTCTACACTGCAGATTAAGCCTCTTGTGGGTCCAACAAAGTCCATCATGCAGGTTCATGTATCAGTTTATAGGTGGCATGAGTTCTTCCCTCGAGGTAAAAACATGAATAAATGAACATGAACAGATGTAGTTCATAATATGCGACTTCTCTTGATATCATCATCTATTCTGTGCAGCCAGAAACAATATCGGTGTAGTGATTGCTCTGTGGGCTCCTATCATTCTTGTAAGTCTATCTTTTTGTCACGTCTCACCATTTGTATTAAAGCTATGTTCTTTGTGTTTAATAGTCAATTAGGTGGTCCTTTGCAGGTCTACTTTATGGATACACAGATTTGGTATGCTATCTACTCTACAATAGTAGGAGGCATATATGGTGCATTTCGTCGTTTGGGAGAGGTTTGTCTTTTATCTCTCTCTCTGTCTCTGTTTCTGTGTGTGTGTGTATTAAACGGTCCTTTCTAGCTTGGAAACATTTCCCATTTTCCTTTTGTATTATACCTGCAGTGTGCTTTTGTATTTTGTTCACTATATTTACTAATTTCTTTTCTTATTACTCTTTCCAGAGTGTTAAATTATCCTTTAATTATCAGAGTTTAATTTGTTATCTGTACTTCATTGTGCAATCTTTTTATTATATACTTACAATTACAAAAGAGGAATTTTGATAACATATGGTTGTATGTGGCTCATTGAATGTATAAATTCACAATTAGACTTAAAATATGCTATTCTGGAAGGATTTATTTAGATATCAAACAAATTTTCAGTAATAACTACTTATGTCTATGTTGATATCTGTGTCATATCTAATATATAATAAACATTTTTTAAATTTTGTTTTTATTTTAATTTAAGGGTATGTTTGGTAGCCGTATATGGGTAAAAATGAGGGGTAAGTTTTCATGGATGAATTTTGTATAGAAAATTATATATAAAACTCATCCATGAAAATTTATCCTCCATTTTTACCTTCATACCAAACATACACTAAAATTGATTATACTTTCCCTTCCTAGATGATAATTCATTTTCAATGGTTGTATACTTTATGAAGAACTTACCTTCATGCATAATATCTCTAAATTTTGGCATGTATTGTGACAACTGGCAAGATATGGAAATCTAAATTCAAAATGCAAGTTCTTAGTTGGAACTCCAACAATATGGAAGTTAAGAGATGATCCAGGGCTTAATGTTCAAATTTGAATTGATTTCTTATGCTATTTTTGTTGTACATGCATGCTGCTGTCATAGTCACCAAAAAAAAAAAAAAAACCTTCACAATATGTTAAAGAAAAGCAATGAAGGTTTTTTCTGCTGCATTGGTTGCCGGCCAAAGGATCTTGTAATACTTAAGTCGTTGTTTTCATTATAATTTCAGATTCGAACATTGGAATTGCTGAGGTCTCGCTTTGATTCAATTCCGGGTGCTTTTAATGCTCGCTTGATTCCCATGGATAAGAGTGAGAAGACTAAGAAAAAGGGACTCAAGGCCGCTTTTTCTCGCAAATTTGACGAGGTCTTGCAACTTTTCTGCATTTTTATAATCTGTCACTGATGATAACTGTTATCTCAACAATTAACATCAACTCGTAAGTTTTGGTCATTAAAATATTATTCTGAGCTTGGCAGCTTTGGAATAAGTTATTTGGGCTGTTTGGAGAACAATGTATCTGTCTGCCTAATTCAGAAATCTTTTTCTCTGCTTGTTATAGAAGTTTTGGGAGTACAAAGTATGGTAGGGTAGTTTGGAGTGGTGCTCCCTTTTGCTACTGTGTGGTGTATTTGGCTGGAGCTTAGTTCTAGAATTTAACACGTCAGATTTTTCCCTGCACACCTTTTTTGAGACAGGCTTGCATTTTTTATCTTACTTGTGGGTGTTGGATAATGGGTTTTTAAGGGTGTTTCCTTGTCAAATATGCAAGGAGACTGGTTTGCTCCTTTGAGCTGATGTATTTTCTTTTGTTGTGTTCTTTGTTTATATAATTCCTGTTCGTTTTCTTTCTAAATGTATTCTTTTATCTATCTATCTATCTATCTATCTATCTAGCTATCTATCTATCTATCTATCTATAAAATTCTGAGTGAGCCGGTTGTTTCAGGCCCTTTTTGATAAATATAAGGATGCGAGGTTTGCACAGTTATGGAACAAAATCATTACCAGTTTGAGGGAGGAGGACCTAATTGATAACAGGTAGTATTATGATTGGACATTTTTTAACATTTTCTTAATTCCTTGTCCATGGTGAACCTTAAATAATTAAATTATTGAGATTTTCATGTTTTACTGTGAGGATGGTTTGTTGCTAAGAATTCTGACTACAACAAAAATATTTAGGGAAATGGACCTCTTGCTCGTACCATATTGGGCTGACCCTGATTTGGACCTTATCCAGTGGCCTCCTTTTTTACTTGCTAGCAAGGTTAATCTACTCATGAGTTCAATTCTTCTATGTGTTTGTATGAGAATAATGAGCATCCTACTAAAATTCATTATAACTCTGTATTTCTTGTACAGATCCCAATAGCAGTGTCTATGGCCAGAGACAGTGTTGGAAAAGGCCATGAGCTGGAAAAAAGATTGTCTAAGGACAAGTACATGTGCTCTGCTGTTAAAGAATGTTATGCTTCATTTAAAAATATTATTAACTTTTTGGTTCTAGGAGAACGTGAGAAACTGTAAGCTCATGTTATCTGAAATATACATCAAAAGAGAAGATTGACATAGTTTCATCTATTCTGACATTGTTACTTAATGGTTTCACTAATGCAGGGTTATAAATAATATTTTTGGAATAGTGGATGAGCACAAAGAAAAGGGAGATCTGCTGAATGAATTTAATATGACTGCTCTCGATAGTCTATATGGTCGATTTGTTAAGCTGATTGAATGTTTGGTAATTGTTTTGGAGACTTAGATACTTACGTATTATGTTTTCTGTTGGATCAAATGTGAAGTTTTATTTAATTTGGCCTTATTTCTACAGTTGGAAAACAAAAAGGAGGACAAGGATCAAATTGTGATTCTCTTGCTTGACATGCTAGAGATTGTAACCAGAGACATAATGGAAGGAGAGGTTGAGGGGTAAGTCATTGGGATTTTTCTGTATCCCTAGATAATTTGATTAGTTGTGATCATCTTTGATTGATTATCATTCACATGTAGTTTGCTAGATTCAAGCCATGGTGGATCTTACGGAAAAGATGAGAGGATGACACCCCTTGATCAACAATATCAGTTTTTTGGTAGACTTCAGTTTCCTGTCACAACAGGAACTGAAGCTTGGAAAGAGAAAGTAAGTTTTATAGTTATAGGTGGTGTTATTACTATGGCACATTATGAGTGTACTCCCAAAATTGACCTGGATTTCAGATGTCTCTGTAATTCTATTACTAGTTTGTTAGCTTCTCTCTATCTACTTCTCCTACATAATAATATAGTTTATTCTCTTTATTGTTCTGTTGTTGTCCACAGATAAAGAGGCTTCATTTACTGCTTACTGTCATGGAGTCTGCTATGGATGTACCGTCCAACTTGGATGCTAGGAGGCGTATATCTTTCTTCTCTAATTCATTGTTTATGGATATGCCAACTGCTCCCAAAGTTCGAAATATGCTGTCCTTCTCGTAATCTCAATTCATGTCGAACTTGCTTCATTAGAGCATCATTTTGTTATTTATAATTTTAAACCTAGAGTGAGAAGAGATCTAAATGATTATGATATGTAATAAGCAGCATTTTGAAGTATGGCATACATGTACTGAAAATAATCTCTGTCTAAAATGTATTATTGAGATTATATATCTTTGTTTTGTAGTGTCTTGACACCATACTATGATGAACCCGTTCTTTTTTCCCTAGACCATCTGGAAGAGCCAAATGAAGATGGAGTCTCTATCCTTTTTTACTTGCAAAAGATATTTCCAGGTTTTTTCCTTTTCCTTTAAATATCTTTGTCAAAGAACTGCTAGACCCAAAAGCCTAAGTTGTTATGTTAAGCAAGAGTCCATGAATGGTTGCTATAACTCTAGCATGCCTCCTCATGCAAAAGTTCTCCAGGCTTGAAATGTAGTAGAAAACTGTCTTGTACTGGAAACAAATACTACTTCTACTAAAATTTTAATTAGAAGATTGATATAGTCATGGATTGAATTCTAGAACACTTGATCAACTTGGCTTTCATACCTTGTCAAAGAACCACTTGACCTAAAATCTTAAACTATTAAGCAAGGGCCAAAGATCAATTTTTATAACTCTAATGATCTACTGTTTTCCTCTCATACCATACTCTGTACAATGCAGTAATGTAGTCTTACTTCTGATCATGATTTACTACAGATGAATGGAAAAACTTTCTTCAGCGTTTTGATTGTAAGAGTGAAGAAAAACTCAGAGGAGAGTTGGAAGAAGAACTCCGTTTATGGGCTTCATACAGAGGCCAGACATTGACCAAAACTGGTACAAATTGCTTCCTCTCCCTCTGCCAATCTTCCTACGTATGTGTGTGTGTGTGTGTGTGTTAGATATGTAATTTAATGTTCTATTTTGCATTACATAATTATGAATGTGTTCTGTGCATTTTCACTTTAACTCACTGAGTGAAGTACGAGGAATGATGTATTTCCGACAAGCATTGGAGCTACAGGCTTTTCTTGATATGGCAAAGGATGAAGGTACATGGAGAAAGATTAATTGAGAGAGAGATATATATATATATATATCTACTGAAAGGTTAATATTTTCAATAGCTTATCTATTTTACAGCACAGTGTAATATTTTCATTGCCATTGGTTAACCAGATCTAATGAAAGGTTATAAGGCTGCTGAATTGGAAAGTAAGCAAAATCCAAACAGTGAGCGGTCACTGTGGACACAATGTCAATCATTAGCTGACGTGAAGTTCACATATGTAGTTTCATGTCAACAATATGGTATTCATAAGCGATCCGGTGATGCTAGGGCCAAAGAAATTTTAAAGCTCATGACTAAGTATGTCTGTCAAATCCACCTCCTCACTTGTTATAGCTTATAAAAGCAATGTCCTGTTATATTTCCTACTAACATTATCGCAGGTATCCATCTCTTCGCGTTGCTTACATTGATGAGGTTGAAGAGCCTAGCAAAGATAAATCCAGAAAAACAGTTGAAAAGGTTTATTATTCAGCTCTTGTGAAAGCAGCTTTACCGGCAAAATCCATTGATTCATCTGAAACAGTTCAAAATTTAGACCAGGTAGTGTTCTTAGACCAATCCTGATATTTGAAAAATGAAGTCAATAAATTGAAATTCATAAAATTTCTGCATATAATTATACCTAAGGCCTACTTTTGAAAACTCAAAACTCAATAAGAAACCAAAACTAATATAGGCACACACAAGAGTGATGACAATATCTACAACAAAAGCATCAAGCAGATCCTGAGGCATCTTTCCTGGAGGAAGGAAATAGATAGAATGGTCTTTACTCTAGTTTTGTATTGAGTTATTATGGAAAATGTTGAAACAAATTCTAGATGGTTAGATTTCTCTCAATTATATTTTGTGGCACCAGTGAAAGATGAATTATTCAGGCGCTAAGATATATTCTTTAAATAACAATGACTTCCAACTTCTTGTTTGGTTATTTTGGTGTAGGTAATTTACAAAATAAAGCTTCCAGGGCCTGCCATGTTGGGTGAGGGGAAGCCAGAAAATCAAAACCATGCCATCATTTTCACACGTGGGGAAGGCTTGCAAACAATAGATATGAATCAGGTCTTACGTTATTGATATATGAAAGAAAAATGGAAAAACCAACTTTTGAAAAAACTTCAGATAGCTTAGTATTTGTGTAACAGGATAATTATATGGAAGAAGCTTTCAAAATGAGGAATTTGCTGCAAGAATTTCTCAAAAAACATGATGGTGTGAGATTTCCAACAATTCTTGGACTCAGGGAGCACATATTTACTGGCAGGTATGATCATTTGTTATCAATTTCTACGTCATTTCTGGTATCATTTCTGATATATGCTAAAATTCCATGAATGATTCCATTCATCTTTATCTCCCTTATGTTTCTTGCAGTGTTTCATCCCTTGCGTGGTTTATGTCAAATCAGGAGACTAGTTTTGTGACAATTGGACAAAGATTGTTGGCTAACCCCCTAAAGTAAGTTTTTGAAAGTTTTACCATTTATGGCATGCTTATGCACATAAATTAGTAAAGATAGCTGTTGAAATTATAGGCTTATTTTGGAAATGAGAGAAATAGAGTATTTCACTGACAATGAGATATGTTACAAAACATTAACCTAATACTCCTATCTATACTAATAATCTAGGTTAAGTACTAGCGAAGTACAACTAGTACAAGCCAAGGCCAGTAAGCCTACTAACATAGTAAGACTCTTAAACAATAAGAATCCTAAATTCCTAATATCCTGTCACTCTCCC
The DNA here is from genome assembly GCA_019955255.1 of Castanospermum australe. NCBI lineage: Eukaryota > Viridiplantae > Streptophyta > Magnoliopsida > Fabales > Fabaceae > Castanospermum > Castanospermum australe. Next base: position 799,873 of record NSJW01000319.1, on the reverse strand, counting down.
ACAAGCTCTCAGCTTGTTACAAATAAACACACTTTAACAAAGAAAATAACTTTGAAATGTAATGGGCTCCAGAAGATGGAGAGACAACACAGAAAAATGAGGCATCCCAAACACTGTTGCCTATTATAGAGACAACAAAATGAGCATTGTGCTAGAAAGATAACGCATCAAAAAGATGGCTGCAATAATGCACAACTAGAATAGCAGGTTGCAATGTTGCATGGCCAGGCCAAGGAAGAAGGGACACTGCTGGAAAGATGCACTACAGGAGAGAAAGACCACTAGAAATGTGCATAGTGGGTAAGAAATTTCCTAGCACGCAAACACACAATAAGGTCCAAACTTCTCCAAATTCATCAGAAAACAGGATTTGGAAGTTTCGATAAAAGTTTGAATACAGGAAACCCAAAAACCTTGGAAAACATGTCTAGAATAGAAAAACTAATTTAAGCTTGACAACAGCTTGAATTGGATCAATTAACAGCTTGATGCTGGAACAGAACACTGCAAATGATGCAAGAATAGAGCCAAACAGAGGTAAACAGCCAAATACGGCCAAGAGCAAAGCAACCCATGCAGGAACACAGACAAACGTATCCAAACAGGGGGAAGCTGAGCCAAACAAGGGCAACCAAATAGACTTGACAGATCCAAATTCCAAACAGAGGTAAGAGCAGAGTAACCCATGTAGAAACAGGGCCAAACAGACAGGAATAAAGCCAAATAGGGATAACTTGGGATTTAATATGATCAAGTTACATCACAGGGTAGGGAGAGAAAGAATAAGTGAGGTGAAAGGAATGAGGGGAGAAAGAGGCATGGAATGTTTCGAAGAGTGTAATGACTTGATCATATAAAACTGTGATTCATGAAACAAAATACCTTTTAGCACTAGCGGCCCTAGTGCCTATAATCAGCGACAAAACCAAGTGGGGGTGATGTTTTTGCTTACAATGACACCACAATAAGCCTTCCTCTGCTTCAAGCCAAAGCAAAGTATTAAGTAATGTTCCCACAAATCCCCACTTGAACCTCTAAATGATACTCCTTCTGATAGGGGTTAGGCTCCCTTGACATTAGATGACTGTTGGAGTGTTTGAGAATCAGAAAATCTGGATTCTCAGGCTTCTGATATGTTTTACGTGCAGTTTTAAGTAGATGCTTTTCTATTCTGGAATGCTTCCAGTAGGTGCTCCTTTGTTCCAGTAGATGTTCTATTCTGTAATCCTCTAGGAAAATTGACCCTGGGAATTTGATCAAATTGAGTCCAAATCTTCTCCAATAAATGTCTAACGGCTAGTGACACCATGGAGGATTTTCAGCAGAGCACCTTTAATCACCTAAAATCATTCTCTTGGAAAGTAATTAGTGTAATATCTCTTGGAAAGTAATCATTCTCACCAAGGAGATTGAATGTTGACAATATAAACATGCTCAATCGATAGGCAATTAACCTAAACAACAGGCAAATCATCATCATCAAAACCAGGGCATTCAACAATCATAATCAAAGTAGAAAATTTTATAAACTAAAAATTGACCAGAATATAAATTATATTTTCCTGCTTTAATTTTTTGATGTGTCCTTGCTTTCTTTATGTTAAGGTTGGTCAATGTTCCGTGTCACAATTCATATGTTCTTTTTAAGTTTAGTCTTCATGTCTCTAATGGCTGTGTCCATTATTGTCTGAAGCTCTTAGTAATGTTTTTGTGCTTTTCATTCAGAGTGCGGTTCCATTATGGCCATCCAGATGTATTTGACAGACTTTTCCACCTGACAAGAGGGGGTGTAAGCAAGGCTTCTATAGTTATCAACTTGAGTGAGGATATATTTGCAGGTATGTGTTTTAAATTTAAGTTTCCACATGTCCATACCTTATATCCATTTCTCAGGGAGGTATCAATAGTATAAGTTTCTCTGTGGTCTGCAGGTTTCAATTCTACACTACGTGAAGGCAATGTCACTCATCATGAATACATACAAGTAGGTAAAGGAAGAGATGTGGGTCTTAACCAGATATCAATGTTTGAGGCAAAGATAGCTAATGGAAACGGTGAGCAGACTATGAGTAGGGACATATATAGGCTTGGGCACCGCTTTGATTTCTTCCGAATGTTATCGTGTTATTTCACCACCATTGGCTTCTATTTCAGTACCATGGTATACTGGGAACCCTTATTTTTTTTATTTTTTTTTATATATGATCCATTATAAGTACTGATTTTGCTTTTGACAGCTGACTGTCCTCACCGTTTATGTATTCCTCTATGGTCGCCTCTATCTTGTCCTTAGTGGACTTGAAGAAGGGCTGAACAAACAGAGAGCTATTCGAGACAACAAGGCTCTTCAAATAGCTCTTGCTTCTCAGTCTGTTGTGCAAATTGGATTTTTGTTGGCCTTGCCTATGATTATGGAAATTGGTTTAGAGAGTGGCTTTCGTAAGGCATTAAGTGAATTTGTATTAATGCAGCTACAATTGGCCCCAGTATTTTTCACATTTTCTCTTGGAACAAAGACCCACTATTATGGAAGGACATTGCTTCATGGGGGTGCACAGTACAGAGCCACTGGTCGTGGTTTTGTGGTATTTCATGCCAAGTTTGCTGATAATTATAGGCTCTATTCTCGCAGCCATTTTGTTAAAGGAATTGAATTGATGATTCTGCTTCTTGTCCACCATATTTTTGGTCATTCATACAGAGGCGTTGTTGCCTATATTTTAATTACCATGTCCATATGGTTCATGGTGGGGACATGGCTTTTTGCTCCCTTCCTTTTCAATCCATCAGGCTTTGAGTGGCAAAAAATTGTTGAGGACTGGACAGATTGGCAAAAATGGATAAGCAACCGTGGAGGTATTGGTGTACTTCCTGAGAAAAGTTGGGAATCCTGGTGGGAAAAGGAACATGAGCATCTCCGCTACTCAGGAAAGCGTGGTCTTGCTACTGAGATAATACTAGCCCTCCGCTTCTTCTTATATCAATATGGGCTTGTATATCACCTGTCAATCACTGATGAGAAGACTCAAAGTTTTCTGGTAAATGTTTTTTTCACATATTTCTCCTTAGGATTATTCCTTTGGCTATATTATGATGCTTGCAACTAGGATATCAATTTAATTGTAGTTACTGTTGGTTTTCAGGTTTATGGTGTTTCATGGATATTAATCTTTGTAATACTGGGTTTAATGAAGGTGAGAATTAAAATCATTATACTTTATCTTTAAATCTTTGGTGAAATTATTATTTGTTCAGGGAATTCTGCAGTCTGCTTCCACATGCGTACCAGCTGAAAAGAAAATTTGTTTATAAACAACGTTAATGAGTTAGAAGCATTAAAGTTTACCGTTTGTATGTTACTTGGAAAAAGATGATAAATATACCAATAAATAAATAAATAATGAAATAAAACCAAAGTTCACCATGTAGAAGTTTTAGCTGCCTTGCAAATTGAGACACTTCTACTTTGTCTCGTCCTTATGTCTGGTTCAGTTGAATATTATTTGGAACAATGAAGTATTAAAAGCTGACATCTACACAACATGCCACCTTTTCATAACTTCCTCTTCGTTCTCTTTCTGACTATGACCATGTAGAGATAGTTATGTTAATCTTTTCTCGCTGCAAAACGGTTAACAAAATATTGTTGAAGTAAGAGCTAGAGATGAAGAGTAATGCTAGCCACAGTCCCCTATTCTCTTACACCCCTCACCTCACATATTCCTTTCTATACTATTGGATTTGTTTCTGATTCTGTACAGAATTATATTAATCCTTTCTGTACTGTTATGCTGCATTTTTGCAGGGTGTATCTGTTGGCAGGCGACGTCTCAGTGCAGACTTCCAGCTTTTATTTCGATTGATTAAGGGTTCAATTTTCTTGACATTCCTTGCCATCTTCATAATATTAATAGCAGTTGCCAAGATGACAATCAAGGACATAGTAGTCTGCATTCTAGCAGTCATGCCAACAGGCTGGGGGTTGCTGCTGGTCAGTAAATATTTTTTCTTTACTTACATTTTCTTTATGTTGCATCTGTCTTATGTCAAACCCTCTAGAGGCCTTGAAATTTCACTGTTAAAAAGGAAAAAAAAAAAATGCTGTAGCCCAAAATGTTTCTGCTCATAATTCTGCATGCGCTTTTCCTCATTGCATCTTCTTTTCTTTTTGTCTTCAAAGATTGCACAAGCTTGCAAACCTCTCATTCAAAGAGCTGGGTTTTGGGGGTCTGTTCGGGCACTTGCTCGTGGATATGAAATAATAATGGGCATGCTTCTATTCGTACCAGTTGCTTTCTTGGCATGGTTCCCATTTGTTTCAGAGTTTCAGACACGAATGCTTTTCAACCAAGCTTTCAGTAGAGGTTTACAGATTTCTCGTATTCTTGGTGGACAAAGAAGGGATCGCTCCTCCAACAACAAAGAGTGATTACATCTCAACGTATATGCTATTGTCCATTGAGTTTAATTTTGATTCACTGTCTCTATAAAACTTTTTTACACTCTTATCCAGTCATTTATTGTCACGTTTGATCTCTCAAGTAATTGTTATTATAACTAAACTTTTTTATTCATATGACAACACATGATTGGATGATGAGTGCAAATATTTTTTATAGAGAATGGATCAAAATTAAACTTTTGCACATGTATATTTCCACTTGACATTTTGTAAATGTAGTTTTATAACTTATTACCACGCGTTGTACATTGTATATGCTTGCTATGGATTACGTGTTAGAAGTTGTTTCTGTAGAGCAAAGCTGCAATCTGTAAATTGTGCCAGTTTTTCTAATTTCCATACTGGGCAAAGACCTTTCCACATGATGACTCTGTTTTGCTCATGATGTATGATAGGATTACGTATATTCGGTGATAATGTTTTCCACTTTTTTTTTTTTTGTTTATATTCAGTGATAATGTTGAAAATCCTACTGTGATGTGATGTCTAGTTATTTTGATCCAAGTATGTTCTACAGTTTTCCTAACTCATTCTGAGAGGTAAATGTGAGATTCAATCTTATGTCATTGCATATAAGGCAAAAGAACTTTAATAATTGAGGCAATTGATTTTTTCTTGATTCTTAAGGTATATTAACTAAATAAATTTATAGGTTGTTTTATACTTGCTTTGATTCTAATTAAGAAAAGGCAAGCTATACATAGCCATGGCATTCTTTTTTTTTTTTTTTGGTATGTTAAAGTTTAAGGGAGGGAGTTATCAGATATAGCAATATTTATAAATTATTTACCAATGAGCGATTGCTAAAAGCAAAAATAGAACTTAAGGCTTATGAGATAAGTCTTTTATCCTTATCATTTGAACAATCAGTTATTAATTATCACATTTTAATGTCAAAATATGTCACAGATATTAGTAAGAATTTATGAGAATACTTACATATTATTTATCAATGAGCGATTGTTAAAAGCAGAAATAGAACTTAAGGCTTATGGGAATGGTCTTTTATCCCCGTCAGTTAGTTGAACAACCAGTCTCTGTTAGTACAAAGCTGGTGTTGCATGGGCAATGGTAGTTATACCGGAGAGGGTCTTGAAGACAATAATGAGTTAGATAGGCTTGCATAATTTTCAATTATCTACTAAGGTGTGCAATACTATTTCATATAATACTTTTAATTTATATTAGTGATATCGTTACAAGTTTATTTGTTGGGAGTTGGCAAACAAAATGAAAATGCGACAAACCCATAAGAAATTCTTAATAACATTCAGTGTAAAATATTTCTCTTATATAAGATATTTATCTTATAATATACCATTTAATGTGTGTCACGCAAATTATGTATGTCATCATTATCTCTCATTATAACTACTAAACTAAATTTTGTAATACTAATTATTATTAGTGTATAAATAATAAAAAATAATGATAGTTCACTTAACTAAATGTGACACATAACACGATGAGTAAAATAGTATAAAGTGAATGTTTTACATTGGCATATTTAAGAGTCTGATTAAGAAGGTGTATTTCTTACCTTGACTATTCTAATTCAAACATTAGGTCAATATCTATAAAAATTAATTTTTATAAAATGCATCAAATCAATGTGAGAGTGCACTTATAAAGTTATAGTATCGTCTGAAAAAATATTTTGTTTTATTTAAAATCTTGATATCACATTTTCATTCCATTTTGGGATAAAGGAAAAGTTTTGCAGATGATGACATTTAAATTGTTTGATTTTAATTTTATTTCATTCTCGTTATTCTTTGTCCGAACAACTATATAACTTTTCTTTTTCATTTTTATTTTTATTTTTATTTCTGTCAGACCCTCGATATTTTTTTATCCACTCTAAATTTAAAAAAAAAAAACGTTTTCTTCTCTCCTCTGTAAATTTTTATTCTAATTCCACTCTTTCTTTATGATCTGATTATACCAAAAGAGGCTCAATTTCTCAATTTCTATGCTTTTTTCTAATTTAACTCTATCGCAATCTTTTCATATCTTTGAATCCCTTTTACTTTTCCATTCTCTTTAATTTTTTTCCCTACAACCTAAAGCATGTTTAGTATGTGTGGAATTAACTTTTGTAAATTGGACTTAAAATGGGAATAAAGATAGAATAAGTTAGGATGAAATATTGATGCTTATTCTAATGTTTGGTTGTATCAGAAATGATAAGGAATTTCATTCGTCTCATTACATTCACACATTTACATAAAATCATCGTTTTCCTGCTTTTCAAAGAAAAATATGTATTCCACTTTACTACGGAAACAAGATTTAACTTTCAAAATAAAATTTTTCACTGTATATATTCTCATATCGTTTTTGTAAAAATGAAAGTAGAAATAAAAAATACCAAATTTTATATATAAAATGTATTTTAAATATTTAATAAATTAATAACTCATATAATACCATTAATAATATTATCATAATATAGTTAATATCATAAACTAATTTCTTACCTGATCCGGCCTCTTTTCCTTCCCTCGTTTTTACATTTGCAAAGTCAGAAAAATGGGTTAGATGGGTGAGATTTAAGTACAAAAATGTACCAGTGATAAAATAAAAGTTTAATTGCATAGAAATAAAATTTTTTTTTATTACTAAATCATATGTTAGTAAATCACTGAAAGGGCTTAATTATGATAGTAACTATCTAAGAGGTCAAATTATTTCAATAACATGATAATATATATTTATATGATAATATAATTGTATAAACTTATAAGAGTGTGGTTTAATCGTAAGCAAGTTACAGTTTCAATAAAACAAGATTTATTTGTAATGCAGCTTAAGTTCCACATTTTTTTATTTTTTCTTATATAAGTATTTTATAAATTAATTAATTATAATTTTATTATAATTATAATTATAAATCAATTAGTTGAATAAAAATATTTTTGTAAAAGAGGTAAAATATATTTGAAGCTAGTTAAAATAATGTATGTAAAAAGATGATAACTCTCAATATTTGTAATCATTTTTAACTATATAATGTAAGGTTTGTGTTTGCTATTATACTCCTTTTTCTATTTGTATTCAATTAATTATTAATAAGTTTTTTATAGGAAATTAAAATTTGGCTAAAATGTAAAAAACCACTCCAACTATAGGTCATTTTAAAAAACTTGCTGTGCTTTCAAACTCATCAATATGACCCTTTCAATTTACGAAAATGTGCATCTTAGTGTAAATTGAACCTCCTGTATATGTGTAGAAAACCCCTTGTAAAGAATTAATATGCACAGTTTGTTAAATTCAAGGAGTCAAGTTATTGAGTTTCAAAGTACAAATTTTTTTTTGAAAATGACCCATAGTTAAATAAGGTTTTTTCATTTTAGCCTTAAAATTTTGATATTGAAAAATGGGAATTTCCTTTATAATAATACTAACATCATGACAAGCACTATGGTGTTTCTCAATATGTATTTTTTATTTTTGCTTATATAATTATTAAATAAATGAATTCATGATAATTTTATTATAATTATAAATTACTTAATTAAATAAAAATAATTTTGTGAGAAAGATATATTTAAAACTAGTTAATAGAATATATTTAAAACTAATTATAATAATGTACCTAAAAAAAAGATAACTCTCTATATTTAAAAGCGGTTATAATTAAAGATTATAATTATAAAAAAAATATTTGTATTTATAATTTTATCTCTTAGTCTATTTGTGTCCAATTAATAATTAATAATTATTTTAGAAAAAGTAAAAATTTGAGACTGAAAAGGGAAATCCCTTCGGTGACTTAGTCTAGCATCTCTCAATTCTCAATTTTTTATTTTTATAATTTGAATAATTATTTTATATTTATTATAAATTAGTTTTTAAATAAAAATAATTTTATATAGGAGTGATATGTATTTGAATTTTAAAAATAATTGTATTTTTTTTATAGCAAAAGAAGTTAATATGAGTTTTGTTAGTTATGAAGAGAGTTAAAAAAGCTTTAATGGATAACTATTAAGAAGTTAAAATGTGAGTATTAAGAAGTTATTATTAGCATTTTTGAAAAAACTAAAAATAAAGACCAAATAAGGAGAATCCCTTTATATATAGTATATTTTTGGTACACTTTTATATATAGTATTTATACTATTATAAAGAAAATTCTCTTTTTTTCTTTCAAAATTTTAATTTTTTAAAAAATTATTAATAATTAATTGAATACAAATAAAAAAATAAAATTGTAAACACAAATATAGTTCTTTTATAATTACATTATATAATTATAAATATTTTTAAATACAGAGAATTATTTTTTATTTTTTTACAAAATTATTTTAATTTAACTAATTATTTTTTATAATTATAATTAAATTATAATTAATTTATTTATAACATAATTACATATAAAAAAATAAAAAAAATATCAATTGAAAAGTATGATAGTATTACTCAAAACATTAATAAATATAAATTTGATATAAATGATTAAATAATAACAAAAAATTTTCATAATAAAAAAATAAATTTATTAATAAAATTAATCAATAAATATTAAAGAACTTTTTCTTTAAGTGACACTACTTGATGTCATCATATCTTATACCTCTTTTTTTTTTTAAACAAAAATAACCAATAAACATCTTTCTCAACAAACACCTCAGATATGCAAAAATACAAAAAAGTTGTACTTTATTATTATTATTATTATTATTATTATGAACCATCGACTTCATGACATTGCTTTGCAACTTGCAAGTTGCAACCGTTGCCATCTGGCAGTGGCATTATCGAAATTTAAGAGAAAGAGCGATTACAAAAAAATAATAATAAAAAAAAAAGAAAAGGGCACCATCACAATACAAACTAGGACTCTGATTCTACTTTGCAGAAAGCCTACGAATCCGAATCTGAAGATAAGAAAACAATGAGATCTTCACCGTCCAAATCAGAATAACTCAAATCGGACCGTTGATCTCTCTCTATCTTCACCATCCCAGCATAGCCGACGATGTTAAACTGCAATTAGTTTTCCCTTTCAGTTACAAACTCTAAGACTCCTTTTGTAGTCACTCCCCGCCAACAAAATTCATCTATAAAAAAACTCAAACCTTCTCGTTTTCAGGGGTTTTAGGGTTTCCAACTTTCCTAATTTTCGATTTCTTTTTTTTTTTTCAATCTGATTTTCCGGTGCCATTTCAGATCAAGCCCAGAAATTTCCGAGATTTCTGTGCCCTGGAATCCCTTTGACGAGGTGGGTTTCCATGAAAGACCAGTCCCAAATCATGGGTCAGTCTCAGATCTTGCAGAATCATCAAAACTACGTCGCTTGGGCCCAGCGCCCGCCGCCGTTCCCGCCGGATAACCCCGTCATGTTCTCTCACCGGCCAGTGTTCAACGCCCCGCCCGCGGCGGCAAGCCTTCCGGGTCGGGCCAGCTGGAAGGGGAACAAACCCGATAAGCGCAAGGAGTTTCGGCGGAACGACCCGCTTGGGGTTGTGCCGGGTCACGGATATAAACCCGCGAGCCACAGCGATTCGCAAGGGCTGAACCGCTCGAAAGGTCGCCGGTTTCACCCGAAGAAGAAGTTCAACGCCCGATTCGCCCCGTTTGCGCCGCGAAACACCACCTCGTTCATAATTCGCGCCAAGAAATCGGGTGGCATCGCGTCGTTGGTCTCCCCGTGCCCCGTGACGCCGGCGATCCTGCCGACGCCGATGTTGTCGCCGTCGAGGGAGGTTTTGGTTGACATGGCGAAGGAGGAGTGGGGGGTCGATGGGTACGGCTCGATGAAGGGTCTGATTCGACTCCGGTCCGGGTCACCAAAAGGGGACGAGGAGGATGACGTCGACGACGACGACGAAATTGGCGGCGGCGACGGTGGCAGCGGCGGCGGGGGGTCCAGTGACAGCGATGTGGAAGAGCGTGCCGAAGTTGAGAAGAGATTGGACCATGATCTGAGTAGGTTCGAAATGATATACCCCAATTCCAGTGGCGGCGACGAGGTGAGTAGTGCTCTGGAGAACAGGGTCGACGAACAGGACACCCACATCGCGCAGCTGGAAGAGGAGAATTTGACGCTGAAAGAGAGGCTCTTTCTGATGGAAAGGGAATTGGCCGAGTTGAGGAGGAGAGTTCAGTGCTTGGAGACTGACGGTGGCTGGCGAGCGAGCAGAGACCGCATTGGGGAGGCGCCGGAGAATGTCTCCGACAACAACGAAGACCTCGCCGGAGATGTATGCTCGGAGAAGAGCGTCGGAAATGGTAATGGCGACGGTGGTGGTGGTGGTGATTGTGTATGAGTGAACTATCCCAATCCCCACATTACTTCGCGCGCAAGTTTCTTTCTTTGAGTACCAGAAGCACCTTTTTCTGGGAAAAGTTCCATTGAATTTTGCTGTTATGTCTGTAAATGTTTGTATATATTTCTAGGCTGATAGATTGTAGGGGCAGTTTAGTTTAGTTTAGTTTGCGTTGTTAATTTCAATTCTCTTTTGTAACCTAACTCTTAGGCCTTGGGTTGTGAGTAGGACTTTGAAGCCTTGGGTTGTGAGTAGGACTTTGAAACCCCCTAAATAAGAAATGGACAGTGCTCTGCCCACTCAGAAGTCAGAACTAGAGAATTTGTTTCTTTGCTAACTCACTGATCCATTCCCTTTGTTATGCTTTACTGTTTATTTCTATCAGTATTCAGGAAAATGAAGGAGCTTTGTTCTGCAAGAGGATAATGGCTATGGCTATGGATTTTGCCTAAAGGAGATTGGTTTAGGTTCTCATCATGTTTGGTACATTCCATGTTTTGAATTTTTCTGACATGGAAAACTCATCACACTGCAGCTGTGGAGACCCAATAGAAGCAGGAACTGTACAATCTAGATTTGATGTTCCATGTATTCCTATATATGAACATGTGTGTGCTTCACATAATTTTTTAACGTGGGATCCATTTACTTAGAGGGAGCTTCTTCAAATAGCACACTTCTTCGGCAAACAGCAAGGGAACCAAATCTGCATCATCTGTAGTGTTGTACACTGCAGGCTATCAATCAAGTATTTGTGCATGTACCAGGGATAATTAGCCTTTGATAGGAATTTCTTTTAGTACTGAATTTTTTTTAATATTGAATATTACAAAAATAAAAAATTCTATAATAATTTTGGATTTAAATCCTTTCTTATATTGACAATTCTGCTAGAGAAAAACATATATAAAATTTATTATGTAAAGATTCACTGTAATGGATTCATTAATTATAATTTAAATTTTATTGTATCTTTTTTTCTTTAGCAAGATACTTTTCATACTATCTCTTGTTTTTTAACTAATACAAGAGAATTGAGATATAATAATTTTCTTTTTCAATATTTTGATATAATTATTGTGTTTTATTTTTAAAAAATAAATAAATTAAAGTTAAAATAAATAATTAGTCTTTATAATTTTATTTAATTTAAATTTTAATTCTTATAATTTTTTTTCTTTATACATCAATTCAAATACTTTTACTCATTTAGATTTGGGTCTTTATTGATAAAGTATTAGTTTTTATATTTTTTATTCGTTTAATTTTAGTTCTTATAGTTTATATTTAATAAAGTATTAATTCTTATTTTTATAAAAATTAGTTTTTATAATTTTTAATTATTAAAATATTAGTCATTAAAAAATAAAAATATAAACAAATAAAACTATAAGGATTATTATTAAAAAAATAAATTATAAAAATTTAAATTTAAATTAAGTAAAATTATAGAGATTAATTATTTATTTTAATCATAAATTAAGGTATAATATCATTTGTATTGATTATTAGGTTTAAATTTACACATTATTTAATAGATTTTATTAATTATTTATATTTATGCATTTAACCTTTTTTCTCTTTTCATTAACTTAATAGGACTGAGTAAAAATGAAGGGATATGACTTTGTGGCTGATGAGGCAGCTGCAACTACAATCGTAAGGATCGCTTTCCGTGGGTTTTAACTTTTAACGGAGGAAAGGAACGGGAGGCATGCTAGTTTAGTTGTTCGTACAATTGCATCACAGTGTGGGGTACATTTGTTTTTGAGGATGATAACATTTTGTTTAATAATATTAAACAAGATTTAAAAAAAAAAAGATAATAAGAGTGTAGAGTTATTTGATTGTATATTAAGTTTATATAAAAAAAATTTAATATGACACAGCAAAATAATTATAAATTTATGTATATATGAATATTGTTTCATTAGTATTATTTTGAGTAAATTGTAATTTACACATTTTAATTTTAGTCCTTGTGCGAATTAAATTTTAAAATTTGAAAACTTGTAAATATGTTATGAAATTGTCATGTGAATACAAAAAATTAGTAAAAAATTACAAATGAGATTTTCATCATGTCAGTTATTTATTTAAATATGATTTTCTCCTTAACTATTATATTATTAGAGGTTAAAAGATGTTTTTATCTTTTTCACTCAGTTGTGATTTTCAAACTAACTTTTTTGGTATTGCGTGCAAATTAAGTGAAAATTATATAAAATTTTTAACTATTTATAGGTTATCTGTAAATTAAAAAAAAAACAAAATAAACAGAACATTAACTTGAAAGACTCAAAATTTTAGATACATAATTATAATATAAAAAAACACTTATATATATTATTTGATTTAATTTTTGAATGAAATTAAATTAACCCTGTACTTTTTTTTCCTCAATTAACCCTTTACTGAAACAGCAATGATTCCCTTACTCTGAAATTAAGGTGCTAAAAAAAAAAATCAAGCAGAGTCACTTTTCTCTTTTCTGTAATTTAAAGCGTGAAAGTTTGGTCAGATGCTTTAAGTAACTTGGAAGTTTCCTGCGAAGCTGCGTCTAATCTTCCTACTGTCACTGCTTGATGCTAGATGGTGCCGAATGAAGGAGTGTGGGCACCATGAACCCAAAGGGGTATATATAACACTTTTCCTATTCTTTCAATTTTAAATTATTAATCTCTATCCATTATACAGCTCATTGGAGAAATGGTATATGAACTTTATTTTTTCTTTACATCATTTTTTTCTTCACTCTGGATTAAATTCATTCGTTTGTATAGAGAATGGTTTCACTTGTTTTTCCTTGAAACTTAATTTTCATTGATCAAGCACCAGTCCACCCAAGACACAAATATTCTAAAGTGACCATTCTTTTGAGCCCATGTTAAATAAAGAAGACAATTTTCCCAGTGCTTAGTGGACAGGGTATAATCTCAACTTCACTGTTTTGGTAGTTTTGGTAAGGAAAATAAACTGACACTAAGGAATCAACATTTTGGAATCAGAAAATTGAGCCATTAATATTAAGAAAATTTATATTCTTTCATTCTTGAAGCTGCATATCTGGGAAACCAGTATTCCTGATGTAGAAAAACAGCACAAGTAAGATTTTGAATCACATTACTACTGTATTTTCCTATCCTCAGATTTCTCACCTACCAATTAAGAGTTAAAGAGAAAAGGAAAGAAAGCTAACAAGATCACTTGTCTTTTCGTATACTCTTTTCAGCAGCAAAACACAATAGACTGAGGAAGGAGGCAGACAAAAGAAGCAGACTTGAAAGAAAAAGATGTGCACAGTTGTCAACCCACATTTAGTTTTTATTTGGTTTAATCATGGTGACCTTCTGTATATATAAATGAATCTATGTGTAATGTACAAGTGTTTTACAAGACCTGAACATGTACTAGTCACTGTATAGCTGTGAAAAACTGAGATTTTTTTTTTTTTTCCAGGCACTTGATTTAAGTGATATATTCCTGACTAAATCAGGTGTTGCCAGAGAAAATGTCAATGATGCAGCTGGTGCTGCTCAGGTAATCCATCTATATATTATATGTAGCTTTTGAATTTCTCATTACCCTTTGTTTGATTGTCAACAAGTATGTATTTGAGTGGTTCCTCTGCTCATTTGTCTATTGGTAGGTTGATAGGCTTAGAGGCTCTATAAGTAGCTTTCAAGAACAAATATTTTGCTTGCTGACTTCTTACACTTGTGACATAAGTAATGGTAATTGCCAAATCTGAATGTATTATTAATCTGAAATCTTGCATACAGGAATGTTCATCCTATAAACTCTTCAAGGGCATTCTGCTATATAACCGAGGCACCTCATAGATTTCTGCTAAACCAAGCTAATGTGAATAAACCTTAGTATGATTGATTGCATGCTGAATCAGTATGCTTACATGATCTGGGCATGCTGGGAGCCAGGCAGGTTTACACAGTTCAGCTTTCACCTATTGGCTACCTGGCTATGAATTTTTACCAGTTTTTTAATACCTTTTCCCATTACATACAACCAAATCCCTTCTATATCTATCTGTTATCAACTTAACATATGTTATACTGAAGTTCACCTATTGTACTTTTTTTATTTTTAAGAGTGGGGGATTTCAATGATCATAATACTTATATCTTCTTGCGGCATATTAGGCATGTTGCATATCAGTTGTGCATTCAAAAGATTAGGCAGAAACTCGCACATGCATATTGGAGACTATTGTCAACGTTGTATGCGAACCTAAAGTTGTTCATATGACTGCAGTTTTTCATAGGTTCTTTCATATGTTGTAGCTGCCGTATAATTTGAGATTTTATGGATTGTGCATTATATGGATTCTGAGATCTTAATTAGTCGCTGTGCATATATAGGTGTGTCTATATTCGAACCTCCTGCTAATTAACCTTATTAAAAAACTATAATTTGTTAATGAGTGACTGGCTCCAACTACTGTATACGCTCTATCTTTACCTCTTGTACATGTCATAGCCATTCACTGTGAGTCTTGTTGCGGCAAGAATAAATTAGATTCTGTTTCTTATTTAGAATGCTGCTGGATTCTGTCTGTCAGTTAGAGAATCGGAGCAAGAAGCTTCACATCGATTAAATGCTTTAGTATATGAAATTAAATATTACCAAATGAATAACTGACCATTTAACTGGACTTTTGTGGTTGTTTTCTAATCCTAAATAAGCTTCAAATGTGCATGTTTTTCTTACCATTAATGATTCATGAGTTCTGTGTTGTGTTATATGATGCCATGACCATTAGAATGTTCTTAAAGCTTATTTAACTACTTTGAAATAATCCTTTAGTATCTGAATTCATCTATCCTCTTTGCCTCTTCACTTTTTCTGCTACGGTAGGGAATTCCTGTTTTCAGCGATCCATTAGCTCCAAGCGATATCAACTTTAATGACTGCGACTGCCACTTTGGAACAAATTGCTTTCAAAGGGTGACTATAGTGAAGTCCAGAATTGTTTTGAAGATACTCAAGCTAGGGAACAACAATGTACTCAATGATGTAGATACATATTGGTTCAAACAACCAATTCCATTGCTTCACTCTCTGCAGGGCCTGATGAATGCAACAAACAAGGTGCTTATTCCAGCATCTTACGTCTGAAATTCATATTTTTTTTCTTCTGATTAAGAGTATAAAAATTAAAATACATATATGACATGAACTATACAAAACTTTACTGTACAATTCTGTCTGCTTCACCTATAATGAATCTGTTTATTTAAATTATTTTGCACAACTTTAGTCAACTGATCCCAAAAACCAGTTTAGTTTTGGTTTCCTTCCTTTAAAACAAAAATGGTTCCATTCGGTTCAATTTTCTAAACAAAACCGAACCATGCACAATCCTATCCATTATCAATTTACCACTATACATGTCACCTTCATGGAAAAAATAAATAAATAAACCTGCCCAGCTTTGCAGCGAAGAAATAAATTCCAAGAAGAAAAATGAGAAAACTATATTATAAAAGGTCTTGCTCATTTATATGAAAGTAAATTATTCAATCCACCAAAAAAAAAAAATTCAAAGCCAGTCAAATTGCAGTTTCCATCACAGGCATAGATTACATATATTTATTCGAAGAGTGGCGAGCAAAGTCAAATGTGCCAGGAAAAGCTCATTATGATTGCCATGTTTCCGTCACTTGAATAAGGTGATGCTGCAAATACTGAAGACGAAGTGACAGTAACCAGTTTTGAATAATAAGGTCCCGATGATCGAGAGATTCCTCTAATGTGCATTCTTCAACAGCTTCTTCTTCTTGGCTTTCTTTAGAATTTTCTTCTTCTTCTTGGCTTTGTTCATACTTTGTTCACAAGCTTCTTATAGTGTTTCTTCAGTACTCTCATCGAGTTCCAAGTCAACTGCTGTTGTTGCACAATCTAAATGGAAGCCATGCCCACACTCTTGGCAGTAATATAGCCAATTTTGGTCAGATACAATTCTATTACAAATGCTACAGAAAGGATCCCACAATCTTCCTCATTGTAAGGGAAATTGTGAAAGAGAGTAAGCGGGTGCTCGTGGTCTCTGCGTTTCATAGTGTCAAGTAAAGATGCACATCCAATGTGGAGGCCAAATTGACAACTGTTGCAGTGGTAATGAAAGGTAGAACCTGCAGGACGGCCACAGGTATCACAAAAGACCTGACATGTCTTGTAATAGGGGGAATGAAGGAGAATTGAAGGATGGTGAGGGTGGGATTTGTGTATATTTTGAGCTTGAAGCCGTAGTACCTGCTTTTGAGCATTAAGTTGATGGATAACATCTTCTTGACCTTCCTCAGAAGCTTCTTCTTCTTATTCTTCTTCGAATGCTTCTTCTTCTTCTTCTATGGATTCTTCAGTAGTTTCATCTTGTGGGCAATGTTTAACAATTTCTTCGAATTCCTCTTCAGCTTCTTTTATTGCACAATCTACATGAGCACTATACCCACATTCTTAGCAGTAATATAGCCAATACTAGTCAGATATGTATCCATCACAAAAGATACAAAACATGAATACATAATCTTCCCCTATATAAGGAAAACTTTGAAAGAGAGTAAGCGGGTGCTCGTGATCCTTATGCTTCACAGTGTCAGGTAAAAATGCACATGGAATATGGAAGTCAAATTGGCAACGGGTGCTGAGGTAATGAAAGATGGAGCCAGAGATAGAGCCAGGAAGGCCACAAGCATTGCAAGAGAACTGACAAGTCTAATAAGGGTGAGATTTATGTGTTATTGGAGGTAGGCCTTCTACCAGAGCTGGAATGAATGAATCCATATCTAGCCTCAAAGAACCTTTTCTCTGACAAAGTGACAGTCAATTTTTACGTGTTTGGTCCTCTAATGAAAAACTGGATTAGAAGCAATATGTAAGGCAGCTTGGCTGTCATATATCAGCTTCATTTTCTTGGTGTCTCCCAATTTCAGCAGCTGAAGCAATTGCTTTAACCACATAAGTTCACAAGTAGCTGTTGTCATAGCACGATACTCACTTTCTGCACTGGATCTAGCAACTATGGTTTGTTTCTTACTCCTCCGTGAGATTAAGTTACTTCCAATAAAAACACAATACCCTGAAGTTGATCGTCTATCGAACGGTGAACAAGTTCTAAATTCTTGAATTATAAAAATAATGTTACTTTCTATGTTGATCACATATAAAACACATATCTTCATAAAATTTGAGTCAAGTGATTTATCATTTATGTTTAAAAAAATTAAGTTTTTTTTTCCAAAATTAAGAAATAATTAACAAAAATTCATTTAACCTTCCAAAAAGGCCGAATTGGTTCACATCCTTTCTCAAATTGCATAGACACTATGTTTGGATGAGTAGAGTGTAGCGATTAATAATAGAAGAGTGATAAAATGGTCTTAACTCATTATTTAGAAGTTTTTAAATAATGGAATGGGATGGTTAATGAAAAAAATCTAAATCATTCCATATCACTTAAACTCTTAAATTTTTATATCCTTCAATTTGAAAGATTTGAAATGGAATGGTTCCTTGTTTTCTTTTTTTAAATAATTTTTGATTTTTTTAAGTCTTGTCGTCATAATAATGAGGAGGACAATAAAAATTAAAATATAATATTATAAGTTAAATTTATAATTAATTCCACTCTATCAATATCTATTGTAACTTTCAAATAATGGAAAGGAATTCTTCATTCTTTCATTAAAATTTTTAAATAATAGAGTAAAACTAGCATAACACCCATGTGATACATGAGAAAACTTGAAAAAAGAAAAGAAAATTAAAAATTAATGATATATTATTTAAAAATTATAATATAATATTTAATTAAAAATAAAAAAATCACTTATAATAATTTTAAAAGAAATGTTTAATAAATTATTATCTTTTTTAATTTTATGTAATTTAAAATATTGTTTATTTTAGACTTATTTTAATATTTATTAGTATTTTTAATATTTCATACTTTTTTATGTAAAAAATTTTAGTAATAATTATTGATTAATTTAGACTACTAAAAAAGAATTAAAATTTTAAATTTAATTTATAAAAATTTAAAAAGTGAAAAAATACTATTAAATAAAAAAATAAAATAAAATAAAAAGAAAAGAATAAAAAATTTTAAAAGATTTGATTTATAAATTTTTTTTTAAAGATTTAAAATCATATTCTATTAACTATCATAATAAATATATTATAATACAAAAGATTTACATTTCACATCAACATTATTTATTAAAATTAAATATTAAAATAAAAATATCAAATAACATAATTAAAATAATACATAACAAAATTAAACCATTTAACTCCTCCTTTTATATATAGAATAGATAGATAAATTATCTTTGCCATCGACTCCATTCTAAATCACTTTCATTAAAACGCACTCCACCCTCTTCAAAACTTCCAAACAGATAAAAAAAAAAAAGAAACCATTCTATTTGAAGCGAATACGCCTAACGATGCTTATTATCACCGATTACCTGATACTCGCACCCCCCCTTGTCCCACTCTCTCTCAACTTCAAAGGAAGAACACGCACCCAATTGTTCTTCACACAACACGATCATATGTGAATGGTATTACTTCAGCTTTTCCGAATCAATTTAAGTTTTTTTTTTTTATCAGCATCTAAGGTTGTTTATGCGTTCACTTTGGTTTCGAATCAATTACGGTTTCTTTGCATCTTCCTTTCCGTTTCAGAATAACTACCCATATTATCGCATGCCTGAATTTTTGTTTTGGCTCGAGAGATTTTTAGTTTTGTTTTAACAATATCATTGTTAAGCAGAAGTTGATTGCAATATAAATTGTGGCTATGAGATGTTTAATTAGTTTGAGCAGAGGGAGGGAGTATTCCCATCTCAATTCAATTGTTCCCTATGCAGAAATCAAAATATGGATCTGCTGGTGCTCTTATTCATGTTTTAGTCTCGTTGATTTATTAATGCGTGTGTGTGGGTATATGTATATAATATTATTGAGTCTATGAGCAGGAAGGCCTATTGTGACAAGCCTGGGCATCTAAATTTGATTTTTTTTTTTAGGTGAGATATAGTTGATTTGTTCTTATTTGTATTAGGACCTTGATACATATGAAGTATGTTGCTAATGGGATAAACCTGAGCAAGGAACTGAAGGTATAATGGAGCTTGATTTGAATCAGGAGCCTTTGGACCAGACTCGTGCTTCAATGATTGGATTTGATTCTATATTGAATGAACTAGAATCTGCACACGGTCATATAGAAGAGCGTATTAGACACCTGGAAGCAGTAACTTCCAGAGCTAGGCAGCGTCAGAGGTGGCGCCAGGGTCACGCTCCAATTCTAATAATTAACTTTACAGGAGACTTGACTACAGCTAGTGTTCAAGATGAAGGCCAGGTGCACCAGGAAGAGGTTGGTATTGCTGTTGAAGGAAGAACCCTCGAAAGTGGAGGAAGGGGCAAAAGGAAGAGTACCCATTTAGTTGCTAAAGCATTGAAGATGGAAACAGATGTCAATATGGCAGAGGGCAGCACTGGAAATTTTTTTGATTGTAATATATGCTTAGACATGGCAAGAGATCCTGTTTTGACCTGCTGTGGTCACTTGTTCTGCTGGCCATGCTTCTATCAGTTGTCATATGCTTATTCAAAAGCAAAAGAATGCCCTGTTTGTAAAGGAGAGGTCACTGAAACAGGCATTATTCCCATTTATGGCAATGCAAGTGACAATAGCAGTTGTCAGTTGGAATCAAAAGAAACTGGTTTGAGAGTTCCTACACGACCCCGTGCACCTAGAATTGAGGGTATTAGGCAGCAGCTCAGAAGCTGGGGAGCATATTCCTCTACAATCCATGTATTCGGTGGCTTAGTAACCTTATTGGTGGATTAGGAGAGCGAGTTCAGTTGGAAAGCCCGAATACTGCTACTAATAGAACTAATGTTTTGGTCACTCAATCTCAGCAGGAGACAGAAAATAATCAAGGTACGTCTTCCCATCAATTTTCAAGGTTGTTAGTGCAAGAAGCTGCTTCTTTTTCATCCATTTCCTCAGCATTGAATTCTGCAGAAAGATTAGTTGAGGACTTTGAATCGTTTATTCATAGTCACCACATAGGAAGAAGCAGGCCACTAAATCCTCGTGCTGTTAATAGAGATTCACTTTTCAGCATTGATGATGCAAACCAATCAGAGAGTCATACCCGAGATGTTGCTGCAACCAATTCTGCAGCCACAGCTTCTGTTTCTCCTTTAACTAGGAATGATGACATTACTGGTGTTACGGACTCTGAAATCCAGACAGCAGATGGTAGTATACAGATTAATCCATTGGACCCTTCTTCATCTTCCAGAAGAAGAACTGATGTTTCAAGACGAGTTTTAAATGAGCCCAGAAGAAGGTTAAGATGATAGTTCTTTGAGGAAGGAGATATAGAGATTGTTATATCTGCAAGAGTATGGTGTCACACTTTTGCAAGCACAGAGTGGTAGTCACACCATGCCGGGCATATTTTCTCAATTCATATTTGAGAACCTAGAATGATAGCCCCTTTGCTTACCAAAAAGAAAAAAGATAACCCCTTTCACCTGTTTTCCTATATTTTAGATTGATCTTGGTCTTCTGATTATGTAGTTTCAAACATTCAGACAGCCTTCATCTAGAGCTGCTTGATTGGCATAAGATAAGGTTTGGATCAACTTTTTATCTGTGTTATATAATGGCCTCTCACATTGCAACTTATGCACATAGGATTTCTCTTTTTAACTGTTATTAGGTCCATTGCGTGCAGTGTGAGCTTGAAGATGAGGTATCATATGAATCAAGTTGAATCTGTAGAATTGAATTTCCACACAAATGCCATCAAAAGTGGATGTGTGAAACATCAATTGTTCTTGAATCAATACCTAACCAATTAATAATGAGTAATGCTAAAAAGTCCGAATAAAATAATGAAAGGGGGAGGATTAACCTTTGCCTTCTCTTGAGCAAGCGGCAACCTTTCTTGCCATGCAGCAAAAAGCGTGAGGAATTTGTTAATAACTTGATATAGACATTTTAAACAACATGATTTGGCCCATATCTCCATCAATAGGGAAGCTAACATATACTCTTGTGATGTGGCCTATTTTTAGTTGTTTGGAGGAATGTTTCAGAATTCTGCGTGAACAATAGGGTAGATGCATTGAGTTTGAATTTTTGCCCATGCAACCAAACTTTGCTGAACTTCTCGTTGAAATGATATTTGAATTCAAATTTCTTGTGGAATTTTATGCAAGGATTAGCGCACATGCCACTTATTGGATGCATCATGTATGAATTGAAGTAGAACCCAAACCACCAGAGGGGCTGTACCATATGCACCTTTCAAACCTTTCCCTCCTGACTGCTAGCCTCTAAAGTAATCCAATAGGCCCAGATAGCTACTTTTTGTAATACCTAAATGGGGTCGGTTTTTTATGGACTTGGATTTGTTTGGGCCACCTTGTTTCTCTTATCCATTTTTTATGTGAGAAAATGCTTGATTTCGCAAAGAAAATTACATTTTCCTTTTCTAATGGTTTAGTGGAAGACAGCGTTCAAAGAGCACTATGTTTTGCAAGAAAAGAAGTCATTTGGAGGTAAAGTGTGTTGACTCATCCCAGTCAATGTGTGTTTCTGGGTGGAACTCTGCCTAAATCAAAATTCTTTTCAGTAAACGGTTGTTTTGATTGTGTGTGTTTTTGTTTTATATGCTGGTTTTCGTTATAATTGGAATACGGTGGGGTGTGTTACCTCATTTAGCTTCCTTTAAAATAATTCAGTAGTGCCAAAAACTTTTGTTGCACGCCACTTCTTGTGCCCTGTGAGAGTTACTGATTTGAAGCTTCTTGTCCTTACGTACTCTTGATGACCCAAAAAAAGGGAAAAAAGAAGAAATGATGCTGTATTAGGTATCAATCCACCTGCACCGGCTCATTGAGCCTAATTTATACCTTCACGTTAGTATAAAACCAAAAATAATGAATGGCTTAAACTAATATATGTTCATGAACTAATTATTTTAAAAATTTTAATTATTAGGATAAAGAAAAAATAATAATTTATATATCTAACATTATATACTCAGTAAATTTTGTGTAAAGTAATGTTACATAATCAAAAAAATAAATAGAATTTTTGACAAATTTTAGTTAAAATAAAGAGTGATTATTTGATGGAATGAAATGATAAAGACTACTCACCTATTCAAAAGTTAATAGATACACCAAATTATTTTGTTAAAAATTTAAACAAAAAAATTTCTAACTATATAATATTTTCCTTTTGTATAATAGTGATTTGACTTGTAATTCTTTCTTATATCAGTGTAATTGTAAGCATTCAAGTTAAAAAAAAAGATGACTTTCTTCTTATATTTTTCCCATCCACTTATCATTTCTTTGCTGCATATATCTGATGAGATTATCTTTACTCTTCTTTTTTTTATCCTTAGCCTCTCTCCGATCCCGTCTTCTCTTTTCTTCTTTATTTGCTTGGCAACTTATGCCTTCTATAATTAAATTATGTAATCAATGACTACAAATAATAATTGTAATTAATCAAAAGGCGTGATTAACTATTAATCCATTTTCATCATTCCAAGAAGGACAGGCTCATACATACATGATTTTGTCTCTCTTTTCTTATTCATGGACAAGGAACATGATTTTTTCTCATTACATGATAAATAAAATCTTAATATAATATATTAATAGCATGAATGCAGAATGTTCACTCTCTCTCAGTCTCTCTCTCTGTGGGAAACATATCAAAGGATCATTGACCTAGTGCAGATTCTGCCTATTCTTCTATTAAGCTCACATGAAATATATGGAAGAGATAATATAAAATTTAATATTATTAGATTTATTTATGAATTTATCTAAAGTTACATTGATATTTTTTATATAAATTTACATAAAAATCAATAATTGCACAAAATTTATTTTTTTATTTATATAATTTTTAGCCATTCATCATTAATTATTCTATGCAGCATCCCACAATAATCTTGCAACAGAGATGTAGTTATAATTTAATTAATATTTTTACAAATAAAAAATTGTGAATGTTAAAATTTTATTTATACATGTATCGTCATTACTCGTAGATATGGATATGCAGCATCTCACTGATTCTTAGGGGACCAAATGGTGAAATATAGGTCTACGTGCAACATAGCCACTTTGAGATTTCACTGTGTCACCTAAAAGTTGAAGTGAAATTTCATTATTTAGTGATTAAAAAAAAAAAACTTGTAAAGAGTTTGTGAGAAACATATTTATGCAGCATGATACCCATCACTAGAGACCAAATGGCCTACAGCGCTACACTACCCATCTTGTCCACTGTGTGTGCTAATGGGAGGGGCCTTATATAAGGTTTTCGTTCCAACATTGTGTGACTGATAGCAACGGGAAAATGAAGTAAATGGCTATCAGCTCTCAAGTACTGTCCAGCAACTTGTACATTGTGGGTCAGTCCAGGTGCAAGGAGCCATCGGCAATAGCAGATGCCACATATATATATATATATATATATATATATATATATATGCAATGTTATTATATATGCAATGTTATTCTTACATTTTTTTTACTTACACCTTCTCATTACACTTTTTTTATAAAAAAAATAAAAGAAAATAATTTACTTTTTATCTTGTTCTTTTTCCTTTTTCTATTACATGAAAGTAGAAAAAGATGTAGATAAAATGATATAAGAATTTTATGTGTGTGTGTATATATATATATATATATGTGGTCTTTTTATCAAAAATCATGTGCAGTTCAAAAGATTAATCTGATTGAGCCATCAGCTGTAGCAGATATATATTTTTGATCTTATTATCAAAAATCAATTGCAATTTAAAAGATTAAACTCATAATATATGTGGAGATAACTATAAAAGACAAAAAATATACGATGAAGCAAATAGCTAGATTGTGTTATTTTTCTTTGCATGATTGCAGCAGACAAAAGTTATCACTGATCTTCATCACACGAGGGTGTGGGAGAAGACACATTATGTATATTTAGTCCCAATCCAACGCACCCGACAACCTTGCTTTTTGCCAACTGAGTTTGCTCTCCATCGGCCTTGTGCTTCTTCTATTTTCACTCGAGTTTAAATGGGGAATCACATTACTTGATGCAGTAGTTACTGTAACCGCATTATATAATAATTATGGACTGTATTAGTCTGCATTATTTTTTATCAGTATGCAATGATCACCATTGGTCGCAACACAATCTCAATTGTAATTTAAAACTTCATTCTCACACTTGATCAATAACATAGAATACCTCGTCGACAGAATACTTACATGATTGAAGTTGTATCATCACACCCTGGTTTAATGGTTGAAATCTCACAAACTTTTGTGCAAGATGGGATTTTGACTAACTTCAATGAAATAATAATTGCAATCATTAATATAAATTTGACCTAAAGGTTAACATGAGTTTTGGTGATAACAAAACATGAGATTTGATATATGTTAAGCTATATACGATGACTAATATTAATATATTTGTGGCATGTGCTAGGTAATTAAGATGTTTATTATAATTGTGTG
The DNA here is from genome assembly GCA_019955255.1 of Castanospermum australe. Lineage (NCBI taxonomy): Eukaryota > Viridiplantae > Streptophyta > Magnoliopsida > Fabales > Fabaceae > Castanospermum > Castanospermum australe. The sequence goes on along the minus strand of NSJW01000319.1, from coordinate 774,544 downwards.
GGGTTTTTTTTTTATGAATCAGGAATATATTTACAGGATTCGACTTATTTAAACCATTTCATAAACCTAATCCCTCCAGATCGGAATATGATAGATATTATGCTTATTATGCACATAAACAATTGTTGATTTGATTAAATATCCATAGATTTGCAGGGTTTGGGCCTATAATTCATATTGTTTAACTTCTCATGATATAAAATGGTTCGGTTTTATATATATATATATATATATATATATATATATATATATGTCTTCGTGATGCTTTATGCTTTGATTATGTATGACTTGTCTATGCATGTACTTAAAAAGATTTTAGTCTTTGAACAAGTCATTTAATATGAATACACTGAGTATGCTTCTATAAGTACACTTTGTTGATTGTATTGATATGTATTTTTCCTTTATGTACCTTAACATCAGTTATATTTAATTGAATTTATTATAAGTTCAATTCTATGATGCTTCAATGATTTATATGACTGAAAAATGTTTAAGTGGTGCTCATTAGGATTGGGAATGGTTTTATTATGATATATTTCGCATCTTTTGGAAGTGAGTAGAGGACTTGTACAAGAATTTGGAATTAAAGGATTTTAAAGGAACGAGTCAGAAAGACAGGAAGGGAGAAAAAAAAAAAGCAGGCACACAAAGTGCTTTTTGGGATATTTGGTTAAGAATTACGTTTGTAGAAAACATTTTTAGAAAGAATTAATTTTAGAATAATTAGTTTTTATGTTTGAAATATTTTGACTTGAATTGCCAAGCATGCTAAAGAATTAATTTTAGAATAATTAGTTTTTATGTTTGAAATATTTTGACTTGAATTACCAAGCATGCTAAATTTTGAAGAAAAATGAAGTTCAACAGTGCAGGGCAAAGTTTGCCCTCCAAAAGTAACCTTTGCACCGGAAAACCAAACACACCTCTAATTGAGCAAGAATTGGTCTAGAGCACATTGCAGAACTGATGCACAAGGAAGCATGTACTCTGCAACTAATACTGTGCCAACTCAGGACATTATGATGTTTGGATACTCCAAAATTAATGACATATCCGTATTATACGTCTTTCATCATATCAGATAAGCGTATTATATGATAACTAACATTTTTTGAAGGGAGGGAGATTTCAAGGAAGAGAAGAAGAGTTTTAAGTGAGAAGCACAAGAATTATACAATAAGTGAATTTCAAGCAACTCATAGGAGAGAGTATTTTACATGGAGAGGGAAAATTTTGAGCAAAACTAAAAGAAAATTGGAGTAATTAAAATTTTTATTTGAGTACAAAATATTAAATTAATTATTTTTTTAAGAAAAAGGCAAGCATAAACAAGAAGATTGACTTATTGATTGAAGGAATGAACAGATTTGGTTTCTAGACCCGTAAGTTGTTGGTCATATTCTTTTCAAAAATGATATTTTGCATATCAGAATTTCTACACATTTTTTCATATTTTTTATGTAACAAATTTTTAGTCATAAAGAGAAATAGAAGAGATATTAAGAGAGTGTCTCATTTGTTTTCTCTTTTCATTTTCACTTAATATGTATTCAGTTTTAATTATAAAAATATCACTTTATTTTTAATCAGTTTTCAGTTTTCAAAAGAAGAAAATAGTGAAAATATTTTTTTTTGTTTATACTTATTTTTATTATTTTCTTCATAAAATTTTGAAAACAAAAAATAGATTGAAAATAAAGTAATATTTTTACAACTAAAATTAAAAATATATTAACTGAAAATAAAAATAAAAAATAAATTAAACACTCCCTAAGTTGTAATTAAAAATCTGCTCACATAAAAAATATATAATTTTAATATCCAAATAATATTACTCTATTCTTTTTTACTCTCATTTATATTTTTACTAAGAACAAATAGAGTGACTTACGTTTTCAAATTAATTGGATTAGAGAATTCAATACATTCTTAAATATTTGAGTCTATATTCACAATGCTAGGAGCAAGAACTAGATCCCTACTCCCCCTGGTCAATAAAATTATCACCAAAATTATTAAGAATATAATTAAAAAAATTTTATTTTTTGATATGAAAAGAATATAAACAAAATTAAACATTATATATATATAAACTTACACTTTAATCTTTCATAAATAAAATTAGCACTGAATTTGTACAGCTTTACATCAAAACTTTTATATGCAAATAGACATAAAATTATTACCGTACTGTATGCAGTTTATGCATCATGACAAGCCAGGGAGACATTCACTTTAAGCCGCTGTTTAGTGCTTCATTTGTGTCACCCACATTATCTATCAATGCCACGCCCATATCATTATCGAACACTGGACCATACGAATAAATCTTCTTAGAGCACAAAAGGAAGATCCATAATAAATGTATTTTTTATTGAATTTTGTGTGAAATGTATATAATTATAGGTTATTATATTATTAAATTAATTCATCATTTTAAATAATTATTATTATAATTAAATTATTTTAAACTCATAATAAATCAATGAAAGGTCTTGTTAAGCAGTATTTTGGGGACAAAGAAAGTAATACCTTTTATTGGATCATTCTACTCATTTAAAAAAAAGTATTAAGTTTTTTTAAATTTCTAAAATATAAATATCTCTACTTTTATTTAATATTTTTATTTTTAATTATTTAATGAGCAACTTAAGAGTACTTGTTAAAAACTCTATCACTGAAACTATCATTTTTTAAGATAGAAGTATGGTGACAAAACATTTAATTTTTAGACATCGTTTAATACAAATTTTTTAGATTTTTATTTAATATATAATGTATTAAGACATTATTTAATAAATTTAATTATAATAATAAATATTTAATATATCAAATTTATTAAATAATAAACTAATATATAATTAAATAATATTATAAAAACTTTTACACTTACATTTGAATCAAAATTAAACTTGATAATAAATTACCCATTTATTTCACCCGTCCTTATCAAGGTTCGAATTTTCTTTTCAATGAATTCTATAATATATCCTATAAATTTTTTTAATGTGGCATAAAATTGACAGACAAATTTAAGTTAAACAAAAAGTGAATTCTATTATTTTAATAATATCATGAATAAATAATAAAAATCAGCGATATAACTTAAAGACCAACATTTCTCATCTTCATCCTTTTTTTTTATTCAGTACGTTAGGCTTTATATTCTACAATTTATAACAACTAGTGAGTATTGAGTGGGTTGGTACCTTACAACATTAGCTACGAAATTACTTATTTTTCTCATATTGTCTTTTATATCCATTGGCACCAAATCTCAAGATTTTTTTTTCTTTTGACTGAACACCAAATCTCAAGATTCTTGTGCGATTTGCCAACTAACTTTCTCTTAATCTACGTTTCTATTTTTCTTTCTCATGTTTAAGTTTAATAAGTCAATGATATATGAGTTTTTTGTACCAATAAAATTATTTATGAGTTTAGGATGCTATAATGAGCCATATTCAAGGTGTGTCTCCACTTAACAAGAAAAAAAAAAAAGAAGTATCAACAAGTAAAAGATTAAATTATGTATGAGTGGATCAAAAATTAAATCCATAAAAGACATCGATTATTCATAAGTAAAAAATTCGTCAAAAAGAAAATCTCCATAAGCAATTATCATTTATGATCATAATTCACCGCAGGGTTTGGTCGAAATATGATTAGTCCGTCGCTTAAGGAGTTAAGACTCTAGTGGTGTTCAAGTGTTTATCTTATAGTTAAGGCGACCAGCATTACTTTGTCAACGACTAATTTCAATGATAATAATTTTCATATTTGACTTCTTCTATACCCTAGTTGTTGATTTTCCAAAGTGATAGATTCGTAATCGTCACTTCAAATCATGGAAGGGCAAATCTTGAAAGATCATAAATTAACATAAAGGCATGATTGGTTTGCATTATTTAAAGTCAACTATCTCGTGGATGTTTGAAACTTGAAATTTATGTTCATCTTGAAAAACTCCGACAATATTGTTTAGTAAATTTTGAAGACTAAACATACTAGTTGTGGTCGTCGTCACCATGCACTGTGCACATATTTATGCTAACAATTATTTTATTTTATTATTCGTTAATTCTATATATACTATTATTTTAATGAGTTCAAATAACTAAAATTCAAGCAATAAGTCGATACAAGTATTAAAATCCTAATTTATGATTAAATAAGTGAACTAAATTATCAGAATTTCTATGTGAAAAAATTATTCTGATTTAATTTCTTACATATAACTCGGCCAAAAAAAAATATATAATTCCAATAATTAAAATATAAATAAGATAAAACTATATATAAAGAACATAACCTTTCATTTAAAAGAAATAAAATACGCATATTCCTTGTTATTATGTAAGCGATGTTGTTAAAGAGTACTATTATACACATATTCCTTTTTCATATTGAAATAAATTAAAAAAAACTAATAGTCACTTTTTTTTATATCAGTTAACAAGTTAATTAATTCTTTAAAAGATTTTATTTTATTTATTTTAGAATATTTTTTTTTATTATTAAATTATATATTGATACAAAAAAAAGTTTAATTACGATAATAACTGCTAAACTTATAGGTCTTGGTGTGTTTCAAACTAAGAATCCTTTATGTATGTTATGGTAAGTTATAAATCCTATATTATTTTTAAAAAAAATTAGTGAAAAGTCCTTATATAGAGTTATACTCTTTTGATTAATACCTGGGATAACTATAAGTTTGAGTTTTATCGTAACACGAGTGCGCCCGTCTTACTACGTGCGCGTGTAAGTCCGACCCAATTTCTCTTTCACGCTAAAAGTTAAATACATAATTAAGTAATTATAACTACATAATTCTAGTTCCATAGAATATTTCTCCAACAATAACTACATAATTAAAAAGTCAAATACATTTAGTGTCAAAAAAAAAAGTTTTTACATAAAGAAACATATGGAAGTTAAATCTAAAGAAAAATATTTAGGATGCATAGAGTGATAGAGATATACATGCTATATATTTTTTCATGGTTGAAGGCAGTTTCGGTGTCACTTTCCAGAGTCTCAAGCTACCCTACCTCTAACCACAATCGAGAAGCCATTCATTAGTAATACTAGTAAAAGCTTGCCATCGAAGAGTGCATGACTTCAAATTTAAATAATCGCAACGATGCCATCGCACTCACGTTTTGAATCATCAAATTGAGATTGTTTGATGAGAGTTCTGCATTTACTGGTGCAGATATGCTTCAGCTTCAGTGCAGTGCCGGTCACCCTCTCCAATTAAAAGAAAAATAAAAGTCTCTTCCTTGACTTCAATTATTGCAGCATCACCCCAAAGCCAAACCCAAAAAGTCGTACAACTTCTACTTTTCTCTTCCCACACATTTTCCATCTGAATAATGCTACTCATTGACAACGACAAATCAAGAATATGAAGGTACTGCTGTTTCTTCTTTCTTTCTTTCTTCTTTTTTTTTTTCCATTTCTTTCTTAATTTGATTTCGTGTATACGTATGTGTGACTGATTTTCCAGAGTTTCAAAGAGAAGAAGGTGGCCAATCAATTTGGCATTTTCCTACAGTGATTAAAACAATTAAAACAAAAAATTGAGATAATTTTCTAATTATTGCTGTCACGCTGTAGATTATTCAAACCCTTTATTCAGAATAAAAGTGGATTTCATCTTATCATTGCAAGATATTTTGGAACATAAAATCAAATATAATTTAATAAAAAATATAAATATAAATTCAGTAGTTTAATCTAAATATAAGTAATGTTATATTTTTTTAAAACTTACACTTAATAATTCTCTTAATATTTAATAAAATAAGTATTAAATAAAAAAAAATAAAATATTTAATATCTTAAAAAATATAAAAAATATTCAATACTTATTTTATTTAATAATTAAAAAAATTATTAAAAAATAAATTAAAAAAATATAAAAGTATTTTATAAATATTACCAAATGTACAAGTATATATAAAAATAATGCATCTTTTCTATTTAAATATCTAGTTGTTAAATAAAAAACTAATAATTAATAAATAATATTATCAAAGATACTTACATCTAAACAAAATCAAAGTATTGGTAGTTGTAACACCATCATCTTCCATTTTCATTATTAGTCGACAGTTTTACTGTTGTAAGGGGGAAAGAAGTGAGCGAAAGATAAATGTTGTGGGACCATAAACGCACGCAGCTGGGCTGAAACAATCTGGAGGATTTGACGTATGCCTGAGGAAAGGGTGGCGGCATCAAATGGGCAAATCTCTCTTTTCTGAGTTTTCTCCAATCCAATCATCATTTTCTCATCATCCATTTATTTCCACCCAGCGAACCATTCCAACTTCTAAAGTCTTCCCAGTCTCTTGTTCTCCCAACCAATAATTCCCACTTTATTCAAGTAAAGTATTTAAGGGGCAAAGTAATCAGTCCAATACTTAACTAATATCATTAGTAACAAAAATAAGATGAAATATCTTTAGTTGATTAACGGTACGTTTGTGTTAAATTTTACAAATTTAATTTTAAAAGAAGTTGATTTAAGTTAGTTATAAGTGGATTCGTGTAAGATAACATTTATATTTAAAAAAAAAATTATATTCAATGTAAAAATAAAAAATAATTATTTTAAATTAAATAAATTTTTAAAATTATATTTAAAAAATTATATAAAAATTAAAATAAATAAAATTAAAAATTAATAAAAACTTATTTAAACTTTTAAAAATTCATTTGAATGATGTAAACGACCACCCAAATATGGCTAAGGTTTATTGTTAGTCCATATTAAAAAACATATTATGAAGTTAAAAATTTAAAAGTATAACACAAGACAATATATATCATGGGTGCTTCTATGATATAATCTTTCATAACTACTCACAACTTTAACTAAATTTGATTTTAATTAAGTAAAGTTGAATTTTTATAATAAAGATGAATGCTAAATTTAATTGACATGCAGTTCAAAGATAAAAATTAATTGATTAAACTGGAATCAATTAAAACCAATAACAACACAAAGTACAGGACAATTAACACCCAAACAGCAAAAACAAAAAAACAAAAGCAGCATGAGCTTTATACTGCCTTTTCAATAACCAAATAAAGCTTCAAAGTTATCATAACCACTTCTAGATCTCTTCTGGATGCCACCTTCCACATATGGTTGAGACATCTCGAGTAGCTACCTTCTTCTCATCATTCCTCTCATTACTATCTTGGTAGGCTTCTTCCTCCTCGGAAGTTGGTTAAATTTTAGGGTTTTTTCTTTTGGGTACATAAATTTTAGGTTTTCTTAACTCTCTTAAAAGTAGCCTCAACCTTTTCATCAAATTGATATATGGGAAAGACAAATCAAGTTACTTCTACCAGAGAGTTACACAGGGTTACCTCGTATAGCCTTGCGATGGAAATCTTCTCTTTTGATAGTCACTTCCTTCTTCATTAAAGGAATGGCCACAGCATCTAAGTTCTGAATATATACTGTGTATAAGAATACAAAAACCTTGTTTCCTCATCATTACCGATATGTCCACTTTAGTAACAAAATATAGCTCGAAATCAATCCAAAACGAATTATCAAATGAACTAGCTTTGATGCCCCTTTACGAACAAATTGGTCACACACACAGAATTTATGATTTTGTGACAAATTTTGAGTATTTTCTACTAATTTGTTATCACAAAATTATCTTGTTTCTTATAGTAGCTCTGACAATAATTATGCATCATGAAGACATATGGGTGATGCGCTCAATCTAGCAATTAGGCATGCATGCCTTATAAAACATATGAAGTGGGCAGGAAAAGAAGAAGTTGCTTTCCACAAGAGATTTCAAGCACTAGGAGTAAACTCTAACATTGTATCTATAGTCATGAGAAAATAGAATTAATTTCATTTAATTTAATTTAAAAACTTATTAGCATTTTTTAAATGCATTATAAAGATATAATTTAATGTATTTTTTTAGATTTTAGTGCACAAGGCCGAATAAGATGGTATATCATATCCTACACAACTTTATTACATGCAGCAAGTGGAGCGGAAGTTGCTATGTACCAACGCAAGAGCACATGCCACCTACAAATATTATGGACTATAGTCCCTACGCAAATCTACAATAAAAAAAATTCCAATTGTGAAATTTTATAAGTAAAAATAATGATTGTTGTTTTATAGAATAAGAAATTCCTACTCTTGTTAGTAAAAAAAAGATGTAGAATAAATGATAATTTTATTACATCTGTTTCATTTTTAAAAATCATGAATGGAGTATAAAATTTTATTTCTTTTAAAAAAGATAAAATTGAGATTTTATACTTCATGAAATTTATTCCTTCATTAGTTTTTAAAAATGAAAACTATTACCCTCGTTAAATTTAATTAACTTAAATCATATAGTCAAAAGAGGGTGATATCATTAGAAAATTTAATAAAAGGAAAGATGATTGAAAGTTCGCATAAGATGTCATAGCTAATTGACTAAGAAATATCCAAGCGGGAGACTCCCCATCTTTATTAACCTATATTATAAAAATATTGGAATGTTTTTAAAAAAGAAACTCTTGATAAAGTATTTAAGAGAAAAAAAAGAAACAAATAATTATTTTTTATATAACTGATACTTTTATACAGAATTATTACATTTTATTCTTTCACAAAAAATAATTCATTAGATTATTTTTGTAATTTTCCCAAAATAAATTATCAACTGAATGATATATAAAGAAGGGTTATGGCCAACTTTAACAAACTAAACACAGTAATTCGAATTAGTACTTAAATATATATAACTTTTGGGTTTAAGACTCCTTTGGGGAAAATAATGTTAAAATTAAATAGTACAGTTTTTCTGAACTCCCTAAGTAAAATTCTAGTGCCGAATGATTACTAGCTAGAGTAAAATAATAGGTAGTTCGTGTTTAAAATATGAGCAAGAGTAAACTGCGAAAGAAAAAAAAGACAAAACTTGAGAAATCCATTCGAAAAGAAAAAATTCTTTTCTCCATTTGGAGGTACATTTCCTTTAATCTGATAGTTTTACTTAATTTTATTGTACACCAAATATATACTACAAATTAAATAACAACGACGAAACAAATAATTTATTTCAAAAAGAACACAAGGAATCTAAAACTAAATTGTTACTTCATTTTGTTGAACAAGATGAATTAAAGTGGTTTTGCTTCTTTCTTCTCCTTTTTCTCATTATTATTACAGCTATCTTTGGGTGGGGTACATTGATACATGATGTTATGATCGTGGTTCATAATCACTATAAACTACTTATTATCTTCTATAAATGTCTTTTTGGTCAAGATTGATTGAAGACATTAGCATGATTGGTGTTGGAGGAACCAAATGTTATATCAATAATTCAATATCATGAGCTTGTTTCTGCAAAGAATTGAAATGTGGGGCACTTGGCATTGAAGCTTAAGAGTGATATTCATATGTTCTATTATTTTTTTTTTCCTGCACTTGGTAGTTGGTAGGAATTGTGAGACGTAACTCATCATGTTTCTATTTTAAATGTGGCAAGGTCAAGTGACCCATAAATCCTTTTACATTAAAGGAAATATGTAACATTATTTCAATTATTTGCCATTATTCCCAATCAACAGTGGATTTAAACGCATGCTCAGAATTTTTTTTTATATTGTTCGACATAAAAAATATGCTTCATGAATCAACACTCGTTTTAAACGATTTTTCTTTTTTGTGTTTAAACAATTGAGTTTTACCCTTGACATTGTTTTTAAAAGAAGAAAAGAAATCCAATTAACCTCCCAGATTTATTTAATTCTATTTACTTTGTAATATCCTTAACACTAAGGGGGAGAATTAGATAAGTTCATTAAAATATGGTGGCAATTTGTTAAATGAGTTATCAAATATTTATTAATTACTTATTATACTTAATGAATTCTCACACATTTTGAGTAAAACATTGTTTTGATCCTTCACAAATAAACTCACTTTTATATTAGTCTCATAGAGTTATTTTATTTCATTTTAATACCTCACGTATATACTTGCTTTCGTTGTGATCCCTCACATATGTATTCTTTCATTCTGGTTCATCAAAATTATTTTCTTTCATTATAGTCCCCATGTCTTGAAAGTGAACACATACGTGACGATGCACCAAAATAAGAAAAAAATAATTCAAATTGATCAAAATAAAAGTAAGTAAACAAGTGAGAAACTAAAATAATATTTTACTCAAAGGCTTGTTAGAAAACTTACCAGCTAATAAATATTTGATAACTTAATTATCAATCATTTCAATACTTAAATAGTAAAAACTCAATTTGTGAAAAAGAAAAACCAATAAAATCAAAGCATCTTAAGTAATTATTTAAGATATACAAGAATCTCAAATACAAGTTTTTCTTTTTATTTACGTTAGTGTGAAATAGCATATATCTACGTTAATTTATGTGCATTTCAATAAACTCATCTCGGTTCTGGTCAAAAGCATGTTTCAAGAATGAGCTACTTTATGCATTTTTATCTCGGTCAAAGGGCAGCACTTCACCCACCAATTAAAACTTTAATAATGTATTAATAGCTCATCAACTAAGTCATATGTTACCCCAAAAATCAGATCTTTATGAATCAGGTTAATGTTTTACGTACGCTTTTTATATCCAAATTATTTTATTCGGTTTGCATTTATGAGCTATATATCATTTGCACTTTCTAATTGAGGCTGTAAATATAAATTTCTGATATAATAAAATATACTTTGGTCATGACAGAAATCATTGAAGATTTAATTCTTTTAAAATAACATAATTATTTTAAAAATAAAAATAAAAATTATATAATTATTAATAAAAAAATTAACAATTCAGATTTTGATAATATATATATATATATATATATATATAAAATTATTAAAAATTTATTTTTTTAATTTTTAATTAATAATTAATACTCCTTGTGCCTAAAGAGCGAGTATATCAGTATATCATGATCACATGCTCTATTAGCACTCACTATCGCTTCCTTTAATATCCCTAATGTACTATTGATGCAAATTACATGGATCATCCTAGTCCTTTTGTATCTGTCTCTCAGCTCAATGGTAGCTGTAGTATTAATTCCGGCATTGTTGAAAAAAAAAAAAAGTTATCAAATGCCAATTATTTCACCGTAAAACAATATCGTTATCATGTCTTTTTTTTTCTCTCTCTCTCGTTTTCCCAGGAAAATTTCCTTCAAACCCAGATGGGGCTCCATTTCCAAACAGATCGTGATGCTGTTGTTCATTTCAATTCAATCCCTTGGCAAATTTTGCAGGCAGTGTGGGCTCTACCGAGAGGCAGGGGAGGAGGAGATGGGTGGTGGGTCGTGGGTGGGTAGCCCTTAAATAAGGAGAGAATCCCTCAAAAGTCATGGCAGATGATACGCTTGCATTGCACACCCATACGCACCCACGCACCCACACATGACACTACACAACTTTTGAGACGCACATGAGTCCCCCAATCCCAACCCCGTAGCCCCAAGTGAATGCCAATAACTGTGCTCAGGGCCTAACCATGATGGTCACGCGCCAATCTTAATCCATTCGAGGAAGAAGAATGTCGTTTGATATCGATCCTCTCTGCGATAAATTCTTAAAAATTATAGACATTATTTATTTTAAATATTTTATTTCATAATTAATATATATTATTATTAAATAATGTATACATAATTCATTAATAATGTGTTTGGATAGCATTTTTTGTTTGAGGGTAAAAGTCTCTTTTTAAAAATTATATTTTTATATTTGTTAATTGTAAGATAAAATTATTTTTTATTTAAAATTAAAATTATAGTAGAAGTAATATTTTGTTATTTTTATCTTGAACTAAAAATTAATTAGAGAAATTTTAATATATTTAATCTTAATATTTTTTTACATCTTATTTTATTTTTTTTATTACACTTAAATTCATATTTTTTAATAATTATACATTTAAAAATAATTTTAATTAAAATTATTTAAATAATATTTATTTTATCAAAATTAATTTTTTTAAAAAAAATTAAACATAAATTATTTTATTTTAAATTCACATCAAAATTACATTTATAAAATCAAATTTATTTAAAATTAAATTTATAAAAATTTAAAATTAATACATATTAAATTATACACATATTATTTATTAAATAAAATATTTAAAATAAATAATATCTAACTAAATTTTTTTCTCTTATCTCTGCTGCTGCTGCTGATGCTGCTGCTTCTATTACCAATGTTTACAAATGCCATCTACTACTAGTATCTACTTATAGTGCGAGTAGTATGTTTACAAATGCCATCTACTACTACTATCTACTTATAGTGCGAGTAGTATCTCTATCGACCATAAAAATAGGGTTTCACGTGTGTTTGTCAACCTGGGTAAGCTTTGTCGGTCAAACTCCCTTTTTCTTGTAACATTTTTAAATTTGTATATTTTTGCAATGAAAAATATTAAAAGAAGAAGAGAGAGAGAGAGAATAGTCAGAATACCCACTGAATACTAATTCCTCAAAAGAAAATGAAATAAAATAATCAAAAGTGACCATTTGGGTCTTCCTATGATCACGTTGGACTCTCTTTCCTATGACTATAAAGACTCTTCTCTTTCAAGGCCTTCCTCCTATTTCTCAAGTCCAAGCCCCTTTCCCCACTTCCACTCTTCATACCCTTTTTTCCTCTCTCTTTGTTTCTCTATTTTTGCCTATACAGAGAAAGAGAAGGAGATCATGGAGCTTGGTTTGAGCTTGGGAGACGCTTCGAGGCCTTTCGGGTTCATGGAAAAGCCTCGTGAAGCTTCGAACGAACTGGGGTTAGGCTTCAGCACCACCTTATCGATTGGTCCAATTCTTACAAGACAAAGAGATCATCAACAAGAAGAAGAAGAAGAAGAAGCAAAGCAATTGAAGGACAATAGTTACAGCACTGAAGACCATGAAGCTACTGCCAATAACCCTGTCTTGCAGCTTGATCTTCTTCTTCACACACCAGTCGTTGCTCGTGGCAACCCACCTCCCCATCTCTCCTTCCCATGGCCTCCTCCTCCTGAAAACGGTAAACACCCACTTTCACTTTTCATATCTTCCCCTGAAGCGTTTCCTCTTGAGCTCTCTGTTTGATTCTCTGTCGTTGACATGCAGGGAGTTTATCGGGTGAGGCTGGGGGTTCTTCAAGGGGCTTGGACGTGAACAGGCTGCCGGCGGCGGCGGAGGACGAGGCGGAGGAAGGGGCGGCGCTGTCGTCGTCCCCCAACAGCGCAGCATCGTCGTTTCAGGTGGATCTCTGCATATACAGCAGAGGAGGGAGCATCAGTGGCTCGGGAAACTATTACAACGGCGGCAAGAGGGATTCCGACGGCGAGGCTTATGATCAGAGGGCTTCTTCCAGAGCAAGTGACGAAGATGACAACGGCGGCAGCACCAGGAAGAAGCTCAGGCTCTCCAAGGAACAATCTGCTTTCCTTGAAGAGAGCTTCAAAGAGCACAGCACTCTTAACCCTGTAAGTTTCAGGGAAGCTTTTGGTAGAGCTAGTTTGCGCCCATTGTTTGTTGTTTCATTTCTTGTTTGGTAACAAAATTTTATGGTGTAGAAACAAAAGCAAGCTCTTGCAAAACAACTCAGTCTTCGCCCTCGTCAAGTAGAAGTCTGGTTTCAAAACAGAAGAGCAAGGTACACACACAAACTAATGCACTGCTTTTACTATTGCAGATTTTTCAAAGCAATTTTCTTTCTTTCTTCTGTTATGTTATATATATGGCTAATTGGTCATAATCATATGGGTGCTTTCAGGACGAAGTTGAAGCAGACAGAGGTGGATTGTGAGTACTTGAAGAGGTGCTGTGAGACACTAACGGAAGAGAACAGGAGGCTTCACAAGGAGCTTCAAGAATTGAGGGCTTTGAAGACTTCAAACCCATTCTACATGCAGTTACCGGCCACTACCTTGACCATGTGCCCTTCCTGTGAGCGTGTCGCCACCAATTCCACCTCCACTTCCTCCGCCACTCCTTCCGGTGCCACCATCAACGTCAACACAGGAGCCATGGCCACTGCCACTGCCAAAACCATCAATGAACCCACCTCCAAAGCCATTGGATTCCCCCTTGGCAAACCCAGGTTTTACCCATTCGCTCACACCCAACCCCATCCTCACCAGTCCACAGCATCTTGAATTGAATCAATTATATCAAGGCCAGTTCAAGACAAGTACTGAGTGCTGCTGAATGGTGGTGGAGTTGATGCTTGGAAAAATTGATTTGATTTTTGTACATAGGAAAGTTCTGAGAGGTTGATAGTTTTTTTGTTTTTCATGTGGAATTCTTATGATTTGGGTTTTGTTTTTCTAGTTTTAATCTATCTATCTGCATATACCTTCTTTCTGGAGTTTTCTCTTGATGGTAAAATCAGAAAGAAAGGAGAAGAAAATTTTAGACAGTGAAGATAGATATCAATGATGAGAAAGGGAAATGATACTAGTTGTGATAGAAAACTCTCTCTCTCTCTCTCTCTCTCTCTCTCATATATTTCTTTTTGACTGGCAGATATACCTATATACTAAGTAGAGCAAAATTGAATTTGTCTATTATAATAATAATAATACTATTTAAAAAATAATTAACTCATGTTTAATGGGCGGTGCAAAATTAATTTGGTGATTAATATTGTAGTTGGAGTGGGCATGGTCTAAGGTCATAAGGGGAGGGGGTGGAGCCGTGGTTCAAGGGCTGCTTTTCAGAAAGGCCAAAGAGACTTTTGAATTCATTTTAATGATTTCATTTCTTGAAGACTTGAACCTGAGGGGACTCTGCAGGAACTGGCATGGGTCTGGTGGGGGATTCATTAACTACATTTATTTATCATGGGGCATGGGGGAAGTTTTGTAATGGAACAATAATAGTAATATATAAGGGGTGCAATTGCATGCCTTTTGCTTCTACTGTGGGACTTGGGCACCAAATGGGGGATTGAGACCCAAAAGGGACAGGACACTAGGACAGGAATGCCACATTGATAAGCATGTCCCCTAAAGTGGGGTACCCCAATTATGAGCATGCACGAGGGAAGTACACTTTTCATTATAGTTAATTAATGAGAGTACTAGCCGTTTCCATTACGCGTGTGTTCTCCCCAGATAATCCCCCCCCCCCTTTTTTATTACTATATCATGACCTTTTCACTCCCCCCATCCCTTCTTTTACGTTATGCTGCTCTGTTACTCTCCTACTTTATATTAAATTAAGGGGTATATCACTTTTTTTTTTGAACTAATATTTTGAACTCAAAATTATGAATTTCGATCTGTTGATTTAAGTGGATTGATTGAATGAATGGTAAGAAGTTTTCAGGATTCACCGTGGGTGTTTTTCAGCCACAATGTATTAATATAACAATTTTAAATCACAATTTATATATAACAATGTATTTATATAACAATTTTTTAATTGTATAATGAAAAATCTTAAAAAGAAGAGAGAGATGATTTTATATTCAATTTTATTAAGAAAATTGAAAATAAAACGTTCTTTAATTTGAATTAATATTAGCTAATCACCAAGAAGTAAAATCCAAATTTAATTAAGGAGTGATTCAAACATTTAAGTTATTCATAATTTTATTAAATTAATTATATTTCTAATGTCGACCTTCCGGGAAAACAGTAAATTCTTGTCCCATTGTCCTTCTTAGAAAGTGGTTTTAGATTTGAAAAACTCAAGAATAAAAAAATTATGTACTTTGTCACGATAAAAGTCCTAGCTCCAAATACATATGAACGAAAGAACAAAATAAATTAATATATATTCACAATCGAGAGACCACTTCCAGTCTTCCATGAAGGAACGCATTTGGAGCAAGCACAGCTAGTGGCCCAAGTGTTTGAGAATGTTAGTAAGATATTAGTAGTTCAATTTCTATAGCCCTCGTACAAATTTGACGTGTGTGTGTTGACATTTTAAATTCTTTTTATTTTAGTATCTCACATTTATGACGTTTTATAAAAGTATTTGTGAACTAAACTGATTGTTAAAAGTTCAAGCGTACAGGCTATAAATCTTAATTGAGTGCATTAATTTTAAATGATTATATCTTTTAATTTTAAAAAAAATTATAGAATTCATTATATACCAACAAAAAAACTCTTTTTGAATGTTGTTTAAACATGTTTTGGGGCTGTTTAGTACTTGTTGTCATTATTTTAGTATATTTCTTATTTATTATCATTAAGATTTCAGGCTTGTATCATATTAATAAGTTATGTTTGTTTTCCCTATTCAGTTATCAATAATATTACAAACTTTCTATTAGTTTTAGGTTTTTATTAATTGAAATTTTCTTTATTCATGCTAACTCACTGTAGCAATTTGTAAACTCACTTTAAATTGATCCATTGGTTTGTATGTTCCTTGTTTACCTAAACAAATATATATGATGATATATTATCTTTAAGAAATATATAGCACTATTATCTTTTAGTGTGACACTTAGATAATGCTTGATTGGGTTGTTTCACTTAAAAACAATATCATTTTGTGAGTTAATTTAAATGTCAGAGATCAGAGATCAAATTATGAGTTAATTCAAATGTTAAGGACTAAATTGAGTAAATCCAAATATTAAAACTGTTCAAATACTAGTCTAGAAGATAACAATACCACATCACTCTTAATGATAATACATCATCATTTTTGTTTAGAGAATAATAAGCACATAACTAAACAAAGGGACCGAATTGAAATAGATTTATAAATGTCAAGAACCCAAGTGAGAAAATTAAAATATCATAAATGAAATTGAGAACGAAATCAAATATCAAAAACTAAAATAGGGTTTTAGTCAATTAATTAATTATTTGATTTAATCTTCAATCTATGCATTACAAATTTATACTTCTGTAGGTGTAAGAAAATTGTATCATAAGACAATAGTTCAGTCTTAGTATTTTTTTTTCTTTCCCCTAGTACTATTTTTTGGAATAATCATTTAATCATTTAATTATTTCTTTTGTTTCTTTCATTTTTAATTTACTCTTTGAAAAGCATATATCTTTCTTCAATTATATATATGAGATGATGGTCTTAAAATGGATATATTGTAACCTTTAGTAATTTTTTCCATCTCAAGTTTTTTACTTATCCTTTTTTTTTTCCTATGTTTTCCCCTTTAAATTGTTTCCCATATCATGGCTTTTTACCTAGTATAGTCTAGCATTGCAAATTTGCAGCATTTTGGAAGGTCGAGAAGAAGCAAAGTTCCAGTTCAATTTGGTGAGAAATTTTAAAAGTTTATTATGACACACATTGCTACTTGTAATAATCTACACGTAGCACCCCTTTTGATATAAAATATAGTACCGCAATAACATAATAGAAAGTTCACTAGATGATGACATACACATAAATGCTTATCATTACTTGCTTCCAAGGGTAAAAATACCATATTTTAAGTAAACACAAGTATACATATATAAGTTAAAAAAACCTAACAAGGACGGTTTCTTATCCTTTTGGATTCTCGTGTCACAAACGGGTTATGAATTGAAAGAGAAAGAAAACGCAAGTGAATTGAATAAAGGGTAAAAGACAAGGACATCATTTTCTATGATTAAGCTAGCACCCAAGGACATGAAAGTTGATGACTCATGCAA
The DNA here is from genome assembly GCA_019955255.1 of Castanospermum australe. NCBI lineage: Eukaryota > Viridiplantae > Streptophyta > Magnoliopsida > Fabales > Fabaceae > Castanospermum > Castanospermum australe. The sequence continues at coordinate 756,883 of NSJW01000319.1, read as the reverse complement.
GGCATGCGTTGGCTCTCTAAATGCCCACAGTTGAGGCCTGCGGGTGGTCACACGCATACGTAGAGAGACACAGCACATCGCATGCAAAAGCAAAGCTTACGATTAAAATATGCAACCGACCAATATGGACCCATTCATTTCCACGTCCTCATTGGGAACTCTAAGGCAAAAAAAAAAAAGAAGAAGAAGAAGAAAAAAAAATACATGACCTAATCACCCAAATGGAAAGTTCAACTGCCATTATTGTATGTCACCCAATGATTTGTGCTACGTTTTATGTCTCATTTCACTCATGATTTCACAGCCCCCTCTTTTTGAATATCATAATCTTGATTCCCTTTCTCTGTTCTTAATTATCTTGGGAAGGGAATCAATATCAATAGACATCTAGATGTATATTACTTTTTCAAAATATTATAAAGATAATATTGGAGAAATAATTTTGAAAATAAATATAAGTTTAAATTTATGCAAATCTGTACAAATTCATGTTAATATAATCATAAATAAATTCAGAAAAATATAAATTTGATGTAATAAAAACAATTTTTATTTATTTAACTTGTACATGTATAAGTATAACATTACTTTATTATAATATCCTTGTAATTTTTTTTGGTTTGATGGTTTTGCTAATATCTTTTTTTTTTTTTCAAAGATAGTGATGGACCTATGAGGTGGGTACCGTAGGATTATCTTATTATTGTGGTTGGCAAGAGGTGGATGATGTGTGGAGGAGTTTCAATTCCTAGGTTTTCACCTCTAATTAAGTGTGGGAAGACCAGAAGACCCCACAAGGCACAGGAGTTGAAGGAGGGGGGAACCAACTTTTCAACCATTTGAAAGATTGTGATTTGCAGCTGATACGGGTGGTGGTGACTGGTGAGGCAAAAAAAAAATACCAGTCTTACCTGCTTTATTGCATGTGGGAAACAGGCTCAAGTTTAGGGGCACCAATAACATGGTCAAGTGGGAATCTAATTAAAATTCTAAGCCAAAGACCTCCTGATTAACATATATTTTTTGGAGAAATTATTTTATGTTTATAAAGTATAATAAATATATATTTTAAGAAATATTTTATTATTAATTTTAAATTATTAATATAAAATTTATTTTTAATTTTTTTAAAATGAATAATAAATATATTTTTTTAGAACATACATTTGTTAGTAGTTCAGAAATATATAATAATTTTTCTATCCCTAAACATGCCTTATCCCCATGTGAATTAATGTGTTTTCTTACCAAGTGCATCATAATCAAAGAAACTTAGAAAATTATATTAACTAGATATTGATGAAGATCTTTGGCGGTCTTTTAAGTTTGCAATTTGTCAAAGGCAAGGGATGACAATTTCGGTTTCATCAAAAGCTTGTTAGCCAAGAAACATACGGATACCTACCGACTAATAATAAAAGTCACCTTTTGCAATTTTTGTGCTAAGCTTTTGTCCCCTTCAAAGATTTTCCTTTTTTTTTTTTTGTTCCACTCTTCTTAAATTGTCCACAAAAAGCAAATGGGATTCTATTGCAATGCTTCTTCACTTTGGATAAGCTCCAAGGTTTCAAGAAATGTGAAACCGTAAGGTGAGTAGTGGCTAGCTACTCATCATCCATTGAGAAAACCAGTTCAATAGAGATCTTGGTGTATTTAGAATATTTCACACACTATTTTATCCTAGTGACTTACAATGGAAAGTGCCACCCACTGCAGCACAATGAAATCAACTTCAACCTCTCCAAAAGCTAATCTAATGCACAAACTCGGGTTTGCACTAAGGTTTACGTAAAAAAGCTTCCAACTATTTGGTTGTAGTTACACAATTAAGCATTGCCAAAGAGAGATTAATTAATTACATATGTTTAAATGGTTCCTTTGTTTTATTTCATTATTTTGACCGTTGCTAATTAATTTGGATTATTGATTTATTTAAAATATATTACTTTTTACTACGTATCATAGAAAGAAATGAAATGAAATGAGAACAAGGGTTGGAGTGAGAGTAAAAAAGAGAATGGAATGAATATTTTAAAAATAAAAAGAATATTATTTTTTAAAGAATAGGTATTCCCTTTCTGATTTTTCTACCAACAAGGAAATGAGAATATCTCATTCCTATTTCTGTTCTATTCCATTCCTCTCCATTCCATCATTGTTAAATGGTCCTAAATGTTTTGAAACTCATGAACGTGTTAAGGCTACAGGCATATAATATATTTACCAAAATACTGCTTCTTGACTATATATCTTAATTCTCAATTAAATATGACTAGCTCCTATTGATTATTACCATGATGCAAAAAGATTTATTAAATGAAAATTATAGTAAAAAATCTTTGTACATTAATACATCCATCATACAGATAGTTGTTCCGTACAGGTTATGTTCTTCAAGCCTTACAACCAATACTTTAAAGGTCTGATACAAATGAAAATTGGGTGGCTGCATCTAAATTTTCCAGTTTCAATTATCTTTTTTATTCCTATGTAAAAAAAATAAAATGAGGTCAAAATAAAACGTCAAACGCCCTGCATGTTTTACCTTCATTTTTAATATAGAAATATGATCAATGAAAAAATTTCACCCACAGTACTAATCAATGGAGATATTAATTTTGATTTCATTCATTATTACTTTATTTTTCACTTCCCTCATTATTTTCTTTATTTCCACACCTTTCACATAGCTTAATAAAATTATGTTATATGTTAATACTGAGTTTCTTCTGGAATATAATATTACGACAGAATTAGATAAGGACGGCTATGTATAACCTTAGTCAACAAAAGTGATTATGTGATACATAATCCTGCATTAAAATTTCTCAATAAGACAATCAGGATATTAATTATCAAATGCCAATCATGATATAAAGTTTTGTTCTTTTGTAAAATAAAAAAGAATTGAGTCTTTAATGTAATTCTGTGTATTTGAAATCAACATATTTTCCTTATTTCCCTTGACAACTTATTTTGTATACCTAAGTTGGAGGAAAATAATTTTTTTTCTTACAGTAAGAGTATCATCGGACTAGGTTTTACATCAACTGAAAGTTATTAAGTTCCTCCCAATGGCCTAGTACATTTAAAATAATTAATTAATTTTCTTAAGTGTTGACTCAAAGTTTATTTAAAACATAAAGGTTCAAAATTATAATATCTTGTAAATTACCCAAACATTTTACCACAAATCACCTAATAATAATTTTGCAGATAATAAATCTTGTTGATTGAGTATTAATTCATAATTACCGTGCTTAATTAACAAGCATAGATTAAATGAACCAATTAATAACAGCTCGAGAATAAGTTTCATATTTTATTTTTTAGATTGAATTATATAATTGCTATTTTTTGCGAACTATGTATCCATTGCTTCTGAGTTCATATTTTCAAATTCTTTTACCAATTTTTAAACCATCAACTTCAAAGACTTTTCACATATTTTTATTCTTAATTTTCACTCATCTTCTTTTGTGAATAATTACTTAATTAGAATACACCACTTCTCCAAACAAGTAACATCATTATTTATTCCTTGTTTCACCCCTACGCATTGAACTTAACTCTTGATTTTGGGTAAGGTGAACAACTACCCCTAATCACGAACTAACCGCTTGGGGGGCTTTCCACTTTCTCCACGCATTTATGAGATATACATGCATTAAATGAAACTGCAAGAATCTTTCACTACACATTTTGTGAAAGTTTTTATTTTAATTAATTCTTTATATATAACCCAATAATTATATATATACACACACAAAGCCACCACCATCTTGGGGTTTGTACCTTCCTAATTAAGCAATCATCAATAATGGAGCTTAATATTTTATCACGTAAGCTTCGTTTTTCTCTCTTATACATAATCAATAAGCGTTATTGGATATATATTATAATCCATCGTTTGATTTAAAAAGTTATCGTATGGTTATCTAATTTGAACATTACCATTATATTCAATCATAACTTTTGAACTAGTATGGCTTTGAACGGTGTCTTTACACTTTTTAAATATGAGATTAATCCTTATTCTAGTTTTAGTTTGACCTTAGACACAAAGTACTTTCAATAGGTTTTGAACTCTTGCACTGCAAATAAAGTCCACACACATGAGCCAACTGAGTCATATTTCATGGTTAATTCCGAGTGATTTCAACAATCTTAATAACAAATGAAATTAGTACATAATAATACCATTTGTACATACAAAAGAAACCCTAGAATAGATAAAAAAAAATGAATGACGTGATGAATGCGTGTGTTCTGTGGTGCCAAACTCCGTGGCGTGGTGCGGCTGCCATCTTCAACACGCAAGTAGCAATGATATGCAATTTGAAGGGCCATGGAAAAGAATGGATACAGCCAAGCGTTGAGATATGGAAAATGAAAGATAAAAATAAACATAAAAAATACTTTTTGACTCCTAGACACCTTTCAAATCTCATTCTTATCCCCTGATGAATCTTAAAGAAAAACATCAAAAAGGGGGGAAAAAAACAAATAATTCAGAGTGGAATTCTGATTGAAGCAGACAGAATTAAAGATCACAATCAAAATTCAAATGGAAGTGGTTGGTTTGTGACGGTGTCATGTGTATATGATTAGTATAATAATTATAGAAATTCTTATATACTCTTGAAATAACTGTTTTTTATTATATTATATAAGGAAATACAAAACAAATAAGTATATGATGTTAAATTTGACATTATTTTTATACACTTGTCTTACATTCACTTGTATGGAATGAGAAAAAGTAGTACTATAAAAGTATATAAAAAATTTTCTAATAATTATATCTATGATGACCAAAGCATGAAAAATATTGTTTAATATCATATGGAAACTTTGGTGGTGGTGGTGGAGGTATTTGTGTATGTTCTCTCTTTTTTGCCCAATGAAACTTCCTATCTTGCTTTTCTAGCTTTGATCCCCCATACATACTTATCCGTGCCACCACTTTTCTCCCACAAGATATCCATTTTTGGGGGTTTCTGCCTGTGATTTCAGCACTTAAAGTCGGTCCATTCAATTATGGGTTTGTTGGAAAATTGTCCAATCCCCACGAAAATTGAGCAAGCAGGCTAAGGTGGAGGAATTTGCTGAGTCATTGTGAAATTTTTAGCCTTTGATTACAAACAAAAATATTCAGATAAGCTGGCTTTGTTCCTCGTCAATGATGAGAAATTGAATTCCTATTACCTACTTCAACCTTCCACAAAGTTGACGATGCTTCGTGGCTGCAAAAAGGAGCCCAATTCAGGTTCCACATGGGAAACGAAAATGACTTCAACATGCAATGCCATCAAAAAGGAGTTCATTGACCCATGGCTATGGACTTTCTATAAGGTTGAGACCGTGTTCGATTTGTCAAGCTCCATTCTATTTGCAACTTGTCCAAAACTACCAAATGAGTCAATTTCTTTTTACGAGTGCAGGTACCATTTATTAATTTAAGAAAAGAAAAATCTGGTGAGTGTGAACATGTGCATTTTTTTCAAGCAGAATTAACCTTTATGCCACTTTGATTTTGAATGACACAAATTTCTTGTTAAACCATATTAATAACTTCCAAAGAGAACAATTCTATTACCCCTAAAAAAAAAGATCTTTGAAAACGTAGGGCCTGGCTGTATCTCTTTTTCTTTTCTTGTTTCCAAAAACAGTTTATCAATCAGGAACGATTTTCAAAAATTATAAAACTAAAACATCTGCAAAATTGAAAAACACAAGAAAATTGCTTGGAATATATTTTGTTTCAAACTCACTAGTTCCTGTTCTTTTAGACTGATAGAATAGATCTCTGCACCCTCTAGTCTATCAGGATTCAGGAGGGGCACTCTGATTAAAGGTGCCATATGTTTATATTACTACTTGATTTTTAAAAAATAGAAAACTGCTTCCAAGAATTAATGTCATGCAATTGATGCCAATGTTACTTGAACAGGTACTAGAGCTATAGAGCATTACAGCTCTTTCTTAAGCAAGCACTAGAGCCTTGGGGATTACCCGAGCAAGGATGAATGGCCCAACTGAAGGTAATAATTGGATAAAAAGAAAATTATAACTAGAAAAACATAAAATAAATTGACCCAAAAAAGTTATTAAATGGGTAGGTTTGGAAGCCAAGCACCTTCTGTAAATGCTTATACTAAATAGATTATGATCTTAAATATACAATCATCCAGGGGAAACGAACAAACACATCCTGTATCCAATGAGTTGGTCAACTCATCTTGACAGCCCTCAAGAATAAACAACATTGGTCAAGGTAGACAGTGATTTCTGATTCACTGCCATTCATTCAAACCCTAGCTGGTACAATTTACTGGTCAGGGACCACCCAGAGCAGAAATTCAAGAGAAAAGCTGAGAAATCTACATCCATTTTCAGAAATACTTTTACATTTGCTGCTATGGAGCATATCTCTCACTGTTGAAGTAGAGAAGAGAACTTTTATCTTATCACTTACATTAAATATATCATCAATTTGTTACAGATTCATCAGCTCCTGCTCCGCCACCAATTTATGGTCTTCACTCTTGAAGGAACCACAAACATAATATTAAATTAGCAGCAGTCCTGTTAGAGTAATCCAATAACCCTGGTGTCTGTAGAGTCAACAAGGTCAGTTCCCAGCAGCTGTGTCATTTCTAAACTGTTCAACAGGTGGAGGAAGCAAAAGCCTAAGCCTGCTTCTGTACCTTGCGATACGTTGTGACCGCTCTTCCCTTAATCTGCAAGCAGCATAAGACAGTAACTATGACATTGTTAATATATGAGCCTGCATGTTACTAAAACCATAAGTTTCAAGAATTTCTGGAAGACCTTAGAGCATATCATTCTTTTGGGATCTACACTCTACCTGAAGGTACAAACTGAGCATTTTAAAGAAAAAAAAGAAAAAAAGCCCTCGTGAAGAGTTAAGCTATAATCTTCAATTGAATATTATAAAGGCTCAAAAAGGGCATAGCTAGGAACCAGGATCCAATTGCTAAATAAAAGAAATTTCCAAGGAAATGTCTGCCAATTGTTCTAAACACCAAATAACTAGGTACAACGGGGCTAGTTTTAAATTCTTATCTATTTGATACTCACTAGAAATTTTAGAAAAACTGGTTATTATTTGATTAGTTTTTAAGTCAAAACTAGTTCAAAGTATATTCAACAAAAGGTTGGTTTTATACATACCCTTTCCCCCTTTTTAATTTAGACTAAACCCTCAATTTGGTCCTTCAAAGATTGGGTCAACATCACTTTAGTTCTTAAAAAAATGTTGACATCAATTTAGTCTTTGAATCATAAAATGTGACATCATTTTAGTTCTCTAAAAAAATTAACATCAATTTAATCCCTAAATTATCAAAAAATGTCATCAATTTAGCTTCTTAATTATATAAAATTGACATCAATTTAGTTCCTAAATTATTAAAATTATATCAATTTAGTCCGTACCCTATATAGAAAGACGATTTTTATGACCTTCTATTATTTAAGGATTAAATTGATGTCGACATTCTTTAGAAGACCAAAGTGATGTTGACACAATTTTTGGAAGACCAAATTTAGGAGTTTACTCTTTAATTTATCTCAAATGGAAAAGATTTACCAGCATTTACCAAACAATATTATTAAACAATATTTTTTTTGGCCATGGATATTAACTAGTTCAAAAATCAAATTTTATACAAAATAAATACTGTTTGAAACTAGTTTGATTTAAATATATTCACATAACTAGCTTTAATATAAACAATTCTGAAATGGTCTTCTTGTTTGCTAAACAACCTAAAAAATTTTTTTGGGTTTTGGGGGGGGGGGAATACGGGGAATATTGAATTGTTACTACTGTACATATTTAGAGAGTTTAATAAATTAGGAAAATTCTTAGACATGATGTACAAAAAAGTTTGTATATTGACAGTTGAGTCGACATTTTCAAATTGAGTTTAAATTTCATCAGTGTAAAACTTATTACACTTTTAATAAACGAGATTTACACATGATTGAGAAGCTATGGTCTTTTACTTGTAGTAAAAGCTTTTAACAGTTTTTAAACAAGTGGCACCATATGGTTCACTGATAGTGTAATTTGCATTGTCAATGGATCAAAATTAAATCCTTTCAAGTTTAGGCCTTGCCAAGTAGTTTGTCAAAGCAACCGGACAGGATGATTTTACTGATCCAGTGCCCAAACTGAATATACACCAAGTCTACCCAAGAATGTGTTAATAAATTATTAATAACATCATCACATGTAACTTCCAAATTATCTTTAACAGTTTCACATTAACATCATGTCTAGTTAAAAAAAAAGTCAAAATCACATCTCTTGAATTACATTACAACATACTGTCAAAAAAAGTCCTCAACCTAAACTTTTTAAAACTGTCAGTTGAGGGCTGAATATTATGAATATGCTCACAGAACTCACTAGCAAAATCCTCTTGACTAGCTTTCAAGACCAATTCAGTATCACTAGTATTTGATTCAGTATATCTCAGTGTATTTTCTTCTGCAATGTATCAACTAACAATAACTGATAATTTACCACAAAACTACAGCTGTAGTGCAATATGTGCAAATATGCCTTGATTTAGTGAAAACAGAGAAGGGAACAAATTCAGATATTGTAGCACAGAAATATGAATATGATTGAAAAACAATCTATATTAATATTGCAATAAAGATTATGACACCAAAAAGTTAACAGTCTGCAAAGTCAACGTAAAAGGTGTAATGCCAAATTTCAAGATGAGCTAGTATCATGGCATCAGCCCCATGTGGGCCAATCCACAACCCATTGGATACAAAGGAACAGAGTGATTTAAATGTCAACTGAATAAATTATATTGGATCAATAAGAAATGACATGCAGTTTTTTTTCTGTCTTTTATCAAAGGCAACAAAGGATATAATCATTACTTTGATGGGGGACATTCTATTATAAACATAGAACTTCACGTCAAAAAAAAAAAAAACATAGAACTTACAAACAATTTGTACAAATAAATACATATGTACTTATATACATATATGTTAATAAGGTGATAAATGTGTAAAGTGCATGAAACCCCTAATTGAATAAAATTTGAACTGCCGATATATATTGTCCTAATTGGAAAACCAAAGGTTTTAGGCGAACATTTGGTCCTATTTAAGTAATTATGTCCCGGTTTCCAGTTTCCTAGCAAAGTTTATATGCTATGAGCTGAAGTTACTGCAAAAGTAACTTAATGGTATTAACAATATCAATCAACATGGACATTCTAAGATTCTGGGCCATTGCCGAACTTGAGAATTAGAATGATTAAAAATTGTTGTAATATGGATTCATAATTTCACAAAACCTGGGTGGTTAATCTACAACTTTCTGCGGAAAAATTTGTTATAAGAGTATAATATCAACTCAGACATCCAACGTGCTCACAACAATTCATAAACAGAAGATGAATAAATAAACCAGAAGGTTCACCCAAAAAAAAAAAAAAAAAAAAACTTACCGTGCTCTAACCTTTTTAGCACGTTTAATATGTCTCTTCAATAGATCTTGTGGTGATAAGTGCTCAACAGACTTTTCATTCTAAAAGCAGAGATGAGTATAACTCAGCAGATCAGGATTAATAAGATCAAAGCCTTGATATAGGATTGAAGTAAAAGAACTCTATTTTCAACAGAAGCATTAGTAAAAACTGCACAAAAACTGCATTATTCCATAAAACTCTTTCAACAACACAAGTTGTGTTAAAGAAATGGCTAGTTTCCAAGAAAATAAAGCTTTCACTTTCACAAATTATTTGATTGCTTAAATATAGGCAGTTAACCAGAAAATCCAACCTGTTCCTGCTCATCTTCATCTTTTTCATCTTCTTTCTTGATTGACATATAACTAGCCACCATAGATGCAGGAAATGGTTCGGGGAGTGCCTTCATTACATCTTTCTGCTGTGGCTGCCAAGTACAATGAGATATAAAATAATAAATGACACATCAAAGTATACAGATGCATATAAAAATTCAACTAATCTCCAAAAGCAAGTCTTTGGTCATAACACCCTTTAGTACTGTACTATGGCAAAATTACAAAGGAAGAAACCAAGCATAGTTGCTGTAATATTTGTAACCAACTTTCGAGAAGACCAGTTAGAAGGAAATTATAAAGTAAGATAAAGTTTCACTGATGTCGTCAGGAAACCACATAGCAAAGAGACCGTCCCCTAGAAATATTTAAAGCTTCTGCAATCTGCATAAAACCTAGTAGATCCCATTCTAAGCAAAAAGAATCAAACAAAATGTAATAAACCTTAAGGCCTGTTTTATAGGCCAATTTTGGACCATTCCTTTACTAGCACACAAAAAAAGGCTCTATTACGGTGATAAGCAGCTGTTGCTTGAATAATCTAAACAGCTTCCTTTGATTTATTTGGATCCAAATAAGGTATTTTTAGCTTATTTTCATAAGATTCAAATTGATGGGTATCTGGGAAAGTTGTGTCCTAGTCATAGTTTTTAAACCCAGACTGCATCTCCCAGTTGAACTTGTAACCAGGTAAACCGGACCCTTGTCCAATCTAGGTCATCAAATGGACCAGATATGCATACCACCCAATCAAAGATGCTGCTGAACTGCTGTTTATTGTGCATTCAAAGTTTTGAAACTAAGATATTGGGTCCATGTACTTAATGCAAGGGGCCCATCAAGAGTATGCAAAAAGGAAAGAGGATGACTTCATTATGGATTTAATTTTGATCCATTAATAATGTAAAGAGTTTTACACTATAAGGGAACTACATAATGCCACCAGTTGAAAATCTGTCAAAAGCTTTCACCAGAAGAGAAGAACCTTAGTTACCACAATGACATGGTACTTTCTTGTTTACTGATAGTGCAAAAAGTTTTACATTAATAGTGGATCAAATTTAAACTACTTCATTATATATATATATAGCAAGCGACTACTCTATCTCAACATCAAAACCACCGATGTGGGACTTGCTGAAAACTATATCATCCACCCACTTGTAAACTCAATAAAATGGCTGGTCAAATATATAGCTTATGTATGTTTTTGAAGGGATAAGAATAATACCTGTCACCAATAATTCTATGATAATAAAGTATATTATAATTGTATATAACGGCTCTCCGACATTCTGTTTTCTCTATTTCAAAACAAAAGGAAAAGATAAAGACAGTATAGCTCTCCACTTTCTATTTCTAATTTGTATGTGTTTGCTCACTCTTGTTTCAATAAATCAGAGAGATAGATTACATGTGAAAGGATAAACTCCTCCAGAGACCAAACAAAAGAAAAGGAAAAAATAAAGACAATATAGCTCTCCCCTACAACGTATATATCCAATACACCAAAGGAAAAGCGCTTAAATAAGCCAAACAAACTACAAACTTCCAGCTCTTAAAGATCTACCATTTCTCTCGTTCCAAAGATGCCTAAGGTGAGAAAATATCATTCATCTTCATAGAATTAAGACTAATTAATTATTTTGTACAACTTTTAAATATCAAGACATTAATTAAATCCCATGCCAATAAAGCATGACTTCATTCAGACATCAACTTTATTTAGTGGCAAATCCAATATTTGCTGTATAAAGGATAGGATACAACCAGAACATTTACTCAAACTTAAATGATTTTAGCATATATTTGATCGCGCAAGAACTAAATACCATGGCAATTAGGATCATTCCACAAATTTAGAAGCAAAATATGATCAAATTAGACCCACAGAAGAACATTTAGTAAGTCCTCATCACATGATTGAACTAAGAAACAGATGCCAAATTCTAAGAAAAGAAGTACCAAGATATAACTCAAACCTGGCTTTCTTCATTTATACCATTTCTCAACCATGATCTACAAAGTGCATACAGTGAAGCATCCTCTGTTATTCTGACCTAAAAATTTGAAATATAATGTAATTAACACAAAAATGAAAAAGATCACTACAGAAAGTCTAAGATGTTAGCTCAAGGTACCAATACATATTGTAAACAACACTACCAGAAAATTTTCTAACTAAAATCACTGCTCCATATGTCATTTAAAAATTACTTATCCGTTGGGCTTAATCTTTAGTCACAAAACTATCAAGGTTGGATATAATATAAGAATAGATATTAGGGCAATAAGGCTTTTCAATTTAGTTGTATCATGAAATTATATTATTGCACTAATTAAAAAGGGTTCTATTATATATTAGTAAGAATTTAAAACTGTTTCAATCATTTTTCTTATTTTACTTCAAGGTTAATTGGGAAATTCTGTGTCTTCAGAAATTAGAATTCTTAGACCTCCCACTAATGTTATTTTCTACTCTAGTTTCAATCTAGGCTTTAGTAGTAAATTATTGATATCTTGGTCTAATATGCTTCTCTTCCCTGCTTCCTTTTTTCCTGTCTGTCCCTGTTCAACCAAATCTGTCTTCTTTTCTTTTTCCTCTCACTTCTCTATGTTTGCACAATTTTACATCAATTTAACGAAACTCTTCTATAACATCAACTATTATTGTAAAATACAACAAATAGAAAAAAATGAAATGAAATAAAAGTAATCCTTACATAGCTAGTGATTATTAAATTTTGATCTAATAAACAGGAAAATAGCAAATCATGTTGAGTCATATATATCAAATGCAGACAAGAAGAAATTAAGGGAGAAAAAAGATGACACTAATTAAAGAACAAATATATAGAAAAGAAGGAAAGAAGCATCAGTACCAAAAACAAGTAGAATATTCTTTGACTTTGGTGGGGGTTTTTTGGGCTCATAAAAACTTCCTTTGTTGCCACTAAGTTCTATTATATGTTTTTGATTTCTAAATCTAAACTCAAGAAAGCTGGTTGCTTCATTTTGATGAAGCATCATTCTTATCCTTAATTACCATTATGCCAAGGGCTTGTTATGGGCTTCAGTTGCTCCTCCTTTAGTTTTACTGTTAAAATTATGGGAAGTCCAACTTACGTGTCTAACTGAAGTCCAACACACATAACAGAGTTCACATTACTTATTACCAATTGTCAGGATCCGGCTAAATGAATTATATTCAAAAAATCAATTTGCATTTATCACTCAAATTCTATTTTTCCATTTAATTCTGTAAAAACTATTAAGTCATCCCAACTGTCAGGATCTGGTTAAATGAATTATATTTAGCCTTTAGAAACCAATTTGTATTTACTACATAAATTCTATTTTTCCATTTAATTCTGTGTAAAGTCATTCCGGCACTGCACTTGCCATAGATATATCATGTCTTACAACTTCTTTGATAATACTTTACCTCCTCTTCATTTTGTAAATTCAAATTTATGAATGACCAAGTACCTCTAGATTTCACCAAAGAAAACTAATTAATACCACTTCTCCCCTTCTTATTCTTAATTGAGGCCACCTCTAACTGAAAACAAAATATACTCATCTATCAAGCTATAATGTCCACGTAATGAATCATCTATCTCATCATCCTTACTTCACTTCTCTTGCTAGAGCACTCTCTCCTTGTAAGAACAAGGGTGAAAGACTATATCAAGAGTTCTAGAACCCACATGGTGAGTAAATGTAAGGTGAAGAACTATGGTTGGAGTTCTGTATGACCATTGAATACCTACAAATTCACAGGAGAAGACCATAATAACAATCACTATGCTTTATGGAACAACGTGCTGGACTATTGAGTATAAACCCATCTATAAAAAAGAGAGTCTGAAGCACATTATATCCAGGTATGAAATTGACAACAAGAGGAAAAGAAAGGAACAAATGAGACTAAGACTATCAATTTATCGGAAAGCTTAGGGTTGGGTCATACCACTGGAAGTTTACAAAGACAATGTAAAAAGAAATAAATTAAATAAGTAAGTCAAAATAAGATTAGGAGGAGACAGCAATATAGATATGGTTAGAAGTGAGAAGAATATACAGTGCAAGAGATGCAATGAAAGATATGGTTGTAGACAGAAGTTGAGCTCATGACATAGATCCCATCGAGTTTTAAGAATTCAAACAAGCACTTGCAATCTAATGAGACTTTATAGCCATAGGAGGTAATTACACTCACACACACACACACACAAAGGAAAAGTATCCTATTGTCACAAATTAAATGCAGATGAATTTATTAGGAATTCACTGCAACGTTTCCACTGTAAGACATTTACAATGCAAGGCATATAAATAAGAGAATGTAGGCTCACTTTTCTATCTCTGACGACAGAAAAAGTATATCATCTCTGCTTCTTTCCCTACAAAACACATCAGAGCTATCAATTTGACTCCACTGCCAAAGGACAAGGTTACAGAAAGAGAACGGCAACTTGAATACATAACATATCATTTGAAAAGTCACCTTGTATTTGTATCTTTATAGCCATTGCTATCGGAAACTGCAGATCGAGGAGCAGCCTAAACAAAAAAAGAAAGAGGAAAACTTTAAAATGCAGTATAATATTTTCAGTACAGCAACACCAAATGTCAGATTAAAAGAAGCTTGTGATATCGATGGTAAAGAACAACAAGTTACAAGAAGATACACATTCAAAGCATCAAGCCAATGTGCAATCCTTGAGTAGGGTTGTACAATTATATAGAATTGGACTATATTTGGAATCTTAAAACAAAACAAAAAAAAGCATAAATTTATTCCTTTTATCCTTCAACTAACAATGTTATTTAACTATTTCACATAATTCAAAATTCAAAAACAGAAAAAATTACAAAAAACTTAAGAAAGGACATGCAAAGCTTCAAAGTTCAAACCTTGGGGTGAGCTGAAACTGGGACACCCTTGGTGGGACCAGAGCCAGAGTAACCCAGATGAGGGTACTGCAAGTTGGGTGGCCTTGTCATGTGCAAGGGATGGTTGAGATATTCCAAATGAGGCGAAGCCATCGGCCGAAGACCATGGGAATAAACAAGGGAGTGAGGTGGGTAGCCAGTGGGGTTGGCCACGGCGACCATGTGGTCAGCGGAGATGGCTCGAACGCCTTTGGGGATGAAGCCACGGCCAGAAGAGGAGAAAGGGTAAAGAAAAGGGTGAGATGGGTCATGGGGTCTGGTTAATTGGGGGTTTGGGACCCGAATGGGGAGGGGCGGTTGAGGCGGGTAGAGGGGCTGCGGTGATGGGTAATGGTGGTGTGGGTGAGGTTGAGCAAGTGGAGTGGTGGGTCTTGACGACGAGATGGCGGCGGCGGCGGCGGCGGCGGTTGCAGCCTGTGGAAAAAGAGGGATCCACGGGCATGGTGGGTGGCGGGGATGTGTTGCTTTCAAGGAGAAAAAGGAGGGAACCGAAAATTAGTAACGTAGGAGAAAGAAAAAAAGGACAAATTTAATAATAGTTGGGTTTCACATTAATCCGGTGAGGTCTCTATCCATGTCAATATCATTGGATAACTAGTTCAAGTGCCATTTGGGTCAATTAGTGGATTCATTTAATATATACCAGTGTGACTTTCTATCCATATTTTTATTTTTATTTTAATTCGTATACTAATTATTTTATATAATTATAGATTTAATTATTTAAATAAATTTTTTTTAAAGAAGTGATATGTATATGTAAGTTTTATTGATCATCATTGGGAAGTGTTGAAGTAGTTGTAACTGCTGGGTGTAAAAAAATAAGATGTAAGTGATGTGCAACTTTATATTTATACTCATTTCTAATTGTAATTTAATTAAGTTATAATAATATTTTTAGAAAGTTAAAATTGAAAATTTATGAGGAGAATCTCTTTCCTAACAATATATATTATATATTATATAAATTAAATATATTACGAAATAACTATTTTTAATTTTAAATTAATTATGATATTTTTTTTGAATATATGAATTTATAATTTTTTATAAACTATTCAAATCATTTTTTGCTAACTCATTCTTAATGACTTAATCATTTTTTTATCATAAAAAGTTTAGGGGAAAGGGAGATTGTCCATGTCTTCATGAACTTTAATATTTTTATTGAAAGACTGAGTTTCAATAAAATCTTTTAGATAAATCCTTTATCAACAGAATATTTTAACGAAATTGAAATTTAAAACTTTTTAGAATATACAATTTAATTTTACAAGTTGAGCCAATTCTTATTGGCATTAATGACTTAATCATAATATGACTATAACTAGAAAATGAAATTTTACCGTTAGATTATAATTATGACGGTGTTATGTGAATAATGAACCTCGGGGAGGGATTCTACATGGGTCCAAGATTTGAGATCTAAGTATAGATGTCGTCATACCATGCATGCTTTCTTTGGTGCAACGCTAGAAGGCTTGTTCAAATGTTTGTCTAAAATCTGTAAATCCTAAAGTGAGCTCCAAGTAAATCTTTGTTGGCAAATTGGTAAAGATCACAATGTTAGATTTTAGTTGAAGTGTTAAAATAGATTGAGCTCAATTAGCCGATTCAAATAGCCCGATAAATGAGATGGGTTTAACTAGAAAAATATATATTTTTTGTTATTTTGGCCAAGTCTAATCCAACTTAATTTTAAAGTGGTCTGAAGTAGGTTGACCTGTGACAACTTGAGTAATCTCAATGGCCCAAATACAGTTTTTAAAAAATTGCATAAAAAATAATATTTTTTAAATGATAATTATGATTTAATTTGATGATTTTAATGATGGTATAATTAATTATATACATAAATATATGATAATTACTTTATAATCAAATTACTAATTATTATTTTATGACTTTATATTATTTGTTAATATAATATTTATGTTGCATGATTATATAATTGGATACTGTATAAAAATTAAATAAAATTAGTTTAAGAGTACATAGTATCATTTTAATTATTTTTTAAAGTATTGAAAAAATAGCTTTCATCATAAAAATGCAATAAAAAAAGACATTAGCACAATTGATCTGTGACTCGTATTAAGTTGGGTTGAGTTAGTGAAACACTGACTTACAATTCTTTCAATTTAGTTTAGCTCGCCCAAAAAATACTTGACCTAATGCAATTTAAATCTAAATGAGCTAGGTTCGACCCAAATTGACATCATTAAATTTTAGATAAATCACTAGTTGACAAAAAAAAAAGATAAACCATTAGTTTCAAGTCTATCTAATCACAATATAAATAGTCTTAATGTTGTTAATATCTTGCTAATAATAAAAAACACTCTCATTTAATAATTTTTTCATATATATATATATATATATATGATATTGTTAACATCTAGATGTTAGAAAGTTTTACATTTTTATTTGAATAATAATATTTTATTTTTTTATTTTTAAAAAGATAAAAAATTTAAAGATATGTAAAATATTTTATTAATCTCCCTTTTTTTTTTCAACTACGATCTCCCTCCTTTTTTGTTTCTTAATTTATTATTATTTTTACTCACTTTCTCTTTTTTTTAATAAATTGAGAAAAAATAGGAACAGATAAATAACATTTGTGTGTCACATTTTTTTTTAAACGACGATTGTAAAACTTGTATTTGTGTTTTTGGGCCGAAATTCTTACCGAGCCCGAAGGAAGTGTTGGAAAATGAAAACAATTATAGAGATGAGAGTCGCTTCTAGCTGCGTTAGTGCAGTGCAGCTTTGTACATCGTCTTCCAATCTTCCTTCCTCCATCATCCATCCCGTTAGGGTTTGCAGTTTGCACTGCGCGTTGCCTTCTTTCTACACACACCCATTTTTGACCCCTTCACAATCAAAATTCCCAGACTCGCTAAATCGAAGAATATCGACCGGTACGGTATGCTATTTCGTTCCTTTTCTCTTATGTAGATTGAATTTTCTTGTTTTCCATGCATTTTTTTTTTAAATTTTGGATTCAAAATGGTTTTCTTTGGATTTTGAGATTGTGTTACTCAGTTTTTTTTTTCGCAGAGGCAGAGACGATGTCGGGAAGGAATCGTGGGCAACCTCTTCCAATGAAAGGCGCTCCTTCTCATGCTGGATTATCTCCGCCAATTCACGAGCACATTTTCGGTGGCAGAGGCCTAGGGCCTGTGCCTCATCCAGCTCTACTGGAAGAATTGAGGGAATCGCAACTTGGGTTGGGCCCCAGACCCCTTCCCGTTCACCCTGCTGCTATAATGGAGGAGCGCCTCGCGGCCCAGCATCAAGAAATTCAGGCTCTCCTGGGAGACAACCAGAGGCTGGCTGCCACCCACGTGGCCCTGAAGCAGGAGCTAGAAGCTGCCCAGCACGAGTTGCAGAGGATGGCTCATTTTAAGGAGTCTTTGAGGGCGGATACCGAAGCCCAGATGAGAGAATTGTATGACAAGTCGGTCCAGATGGAGGTTGATCTTCGCGGGGTGGAAGCCATGAGGGCTGAGCTCCTTCAGGTTCATGCTGATATTAAAGAGCTTACTGCTGTGAGGCAGGAATTGTCCGGTAAGGTGCAGGCAATGACGCAGGACTTAGCCAGGATGACCGCAGATTTGAAACAGGTGCCTGCTTTGAGGGCGGATGTTGAGGCTATGAAACAGGAGTTGCAATGTGCAAGGTAGTAGCTTTGTCTCTATCTCTCATAACAATGATTGAAACCAAGTTATAGCTTGTGCTTAGAATCATTCAGTTTATGATTCTTTCCTGCCTTCTGGCTTATAGAGCTGCCATTGAATATGAGAAGAAAGGATTTGCGGAAAACTATGAACATGGTCAGGTGATGGAGAAGAAGTTGATCTCAATGGCTCGGGAGATGGAGAAGCTTCGAGCGGAAGATTGCGAATGCAGAGAAAAGAGCACGTGCTGCTGCAGCCGCTGGGAATCCAGGTATGCAATTTTACTTATGTGTATTTGCAAACTAGTGATGTAGTCTTAATGAGTTAGCTAATTGTGATCAGTGATATGTAATGTTAGTGGGTCCACTTCCATTCTTCGTTGTATGATAAGGTTTGGATTTTCATGTTTCATTTAGAGATCACAATTTATGGCTTTGGCTGACTATGACCCTTGTACCTTGGCATTTGTGCTGATTAATCGACTTTTCTTCCATGGAATTCAAGCCTCTTAATGCTCTAACTTTCTTATCTTCCCTTCTTCGTTTTGATTTTATTTGTAGGTCCAGGGTATAATGCAAATTATGGCAATGCTGAGGCTGGATATGCTGCAAATCCCTACCCTGCTATTTATGGCATGAATCCTGTAAGTTTCTTCATATTTTATGTGTAGTCAAAGGTGCCAAAAGGTGTTGAGGCAAGGTGCCATAAGGGTCAGTGCATCGAGGCACGGCTTTAGTGCCTTATTGATAACTGTAAAAAAACTCAAAAAAGCCCAACCATCTATCTTGCTAACTATGATGCTAAAGCGGGTAAAATAGTCGAAATGTTGAAAAAATAACTAGTTGTTAGAGTGTGGGGCTCTTAGTAGCAAGTAGCTTTAGGGTTTGTAAATTGAACATCTTAATTCTTTTATTTTTACTATGAATGTTATACTTGAATAGTTATTTATATGAAAAATTAATAGAAAATAATAAAATATGTTACTGTTTTGTACTTTTTCAAATGTTATTGCCTTTCTTTGGTGAGACGTGTGCTTTTTGGTGCCTCTCACCTTGAGGCATTGAAAAGGCGCTTTTCACCTTTGATTACCTTGATTTTAAATGTATCTCGAGTATAGTTGACCTTTTATAATAATTAATATGCATTTGGTCTGAGCATAAACCAAGTGAACCATGCCCGAACTGAAGGGTTGCATTTGATTTTCATTTCTCACAAAATCACTCCCATTTGGGTTTAGATTTGAAAAATCTTCGGGTCGTTCGGTTCGATCAGGTGGAAATCACCCCACCAAATATTATTCAATCCTTGAATTCTTAGTGGCGTTTTAACCCCTGTTCTACTAAACTGTCCCCATATTTTCTGCCTCTCCTCATTTCCTGATATCTTCCCCATCCATAGCTCAGCGTCCTGCTGCAGCTGGCCATGGCACATTTTCTCCTTTGAGGATCTAAGGCTGTGATCTCTGACACTTCTTCCTCATTATTATTCCATCTATTTGTGATCTCTGATGCAATTCCCATGATATGTGAGCTTTTCCCATCTTCTGTGGTGACACAGAATCCCAATAGATTTAAACACACTAACGGAATTTTTAGCATTTGGCAGATTGTAAACGTGAGCTATATTTACCCAGTTTTCCTCTTAAACATAAACTATTGTAGTATTTATATTGGAAATGGAGCCTTATTTTCTGAACGTGAAAGCTTTGTGCAAGCTTCTAAAATTCAAATTAGTGTGATTTCAGTTGTTATTAAGGCTCTCCCAGACTACCACCTGATCTAACCTCCAAAATATTACATTTGATCTCTTAGTTTGGTCAGTTTAAATTGGTCATTTGGTTGGCTGTGGGTGACAAAATCGTATAGCTTGCAAATACCTTAGTTCATTTACAGCCCTAAATGCATTTAGTTGTATATTGGTGGAAATTTTTTTTTGGCATGTTATATGGTCACATAAAGCCTTGTTGTCTCCTTTGGGTCAATTTGGATATTGTTCTATGCTAATGCTGGCAAATTTCAGGTACAACCTGGTGTGGAGAATTTTCCTCAGTATGGACCTGGACCTGCTGCTTGGGGTGCATATGACATGCAGCGAGCTCAAGGACACCGATAGATTTCTTCTATCCTGCTAAGCAATCTTATAACTGGTATCTTGGGCTGCAACTTTCTAGATGATTGGTTCAGGGTTTTAAGAGTTATCTACTTATGAACATCATGGAAAATTGTCTATTAGATGCTTTTTGGAGTTGTAATTTTATTTAAAAGCTTATATTAGGTTGATGATGTGGTAGATTATGTTTGTCTCTGGTGTCAATTAATGGATATTTTGCTTTATCCTATCTTTTTCTTGAGGTGTGGCACTCATGCTAATCTTGCTCTTTATGTCTTTGGCATGAATTTTATCTGTAGTCCTGTCTCCCATGGAAAATTTAAATATGTTTTGTTAAATTCCTTTCTGGATGCTAGACTGTGCCTCCTATTGCAAAGCATTTCTGGGTTGTGTGATTCAGAATGCAAGGTTCCTCAAGGGATGCACAGATTGGGTCTCTACGTGATGTGAATATATCATTTACTATTGGACTTCTAAAGAAAATTATGAGTTGTAAACCCTGTACCATGTTCTGATTCATTGCCGTCTCATGCGTAAAGGCTCTTCTGCAAGTTTTATGTCATGTGTGATAATATATTGCGAGGCTCAGTTTAGTTTGGAGGTCGTATTTGTGTTTTCATTTATGGGCTATTGTGCACAGCAATCAAGTAATTACCTTAGGAGAATATTCTTTTAGTTAATTTTTAACTATTTCTACAGTTTGGGGAAGCTCTTGAATATGGAAGGTTACTGTAGCTTTTGGATTTATGATCTGCTGGTAGCAATGACAGCAAAATAATGACATCTTTTTATCTCAATGAAGGTTTTTGAGGAAATTCCCAAAACCAAGAAGAAAAATATGAAAGAAAAAAAAAAAGAGAGAGAGAGAGAATGAGATGATCATGGTTGCAACCTTATTGGGGGCTTTGAAGTTTGAAGTAGTCAACATCTTAGTCTAAGAATAAACGCCATCTAGGAATGCCAATTATGAGAAAATCCTTGGAGTGATATAATAATCTTTAAAGTGAATATTTTGGCATCAAACCTTTTCTGGGTACAGATCCTTTTTTTTTTTTTCCTTGTGTTTTCTCGCCATGCTTATGGTCATCTGCTAATGTGGTTATCATGGGTTTTTCTTTTTTTTTGGGGGGGGGGGGGAGTTCTTTGACAGACATTTGAAGAAACTGGAGAGCTTTGCTGTTATGGTGCATTTTTTGTCATTATTATTGTTTTCATTTTATGTTATACAATAAGAGGATATGTTATTTTCTGCTCTATGGTTCAGAATTTTAGATTATTTGTAAGATAAGAAAATGCAAATTCTAGTGATATATGTACCTGGATAACACAGTGTAAAATGTTTCTTGGAATCTAGATCGTGGTTGGCAATTTCCCCTTTGGAAGGAGAGAACATGTTAGCCTATAACTTGTCATGCATCCAACAGTCATTTTATTGTATAAATAGGGGAGCCCACTTTGAACAGCCAATTAGCTTTTAACATTTGTGCATCACAATTGTGTCCATCTTCCTTTTTAATTTTTTTGAAATTTTCCTACGGGATTTTGTGTATGTCTACTGTTATAAATTAATTTTGGTTTTATGATTATGCAAGAGGTGTGTATGTGGATGTGTTAATCTATGCATCATAGACACAAACATGGGTACATGGTACATGATACAACCAAAAGACAGAGTGATATGGCAAAACCAAAAATATAGGGACAAAATACAGCATAGATCTGTGTATTAAATTAAAATTGTATAAATCAAAATCAGTGTGTTCAGGATTGCATTATGGATTGTATGATTCAATTCAATACAGGCAGTCTGTTACCTAAATTGCCTGGGTGAATCCAAACAGGTGAGAAATTGTGGCCTAAATTTTCAGATTGCTGCAATCCACAATTTTTGGCTGAATTATCAATTATGTAATTCCAGGATTTATAGAAGGCCTATATATGTGGTTTCTGTTTTAATGTTCAGTTTTGCTCAATAGAGTATTAAATCAAAATTGAAGAATTCATACATTACTGAAGAATTGAAGAAATCAAAACTTGGATAGTCATTAAATAGTGTCAGAAGCAAATTTAGAAAAGGAAAAAAAATGAATTTACAAAGAAGTGGTCATGTTAATATTGTTAAGCTTGGGTTAAATATTTATTTTAAATGTTTTCTTCATGTTAGATTACATCTTTGATATTATGTTTTCTTATTTATAAATTTGTTACTGTAAAGTAGGATGTATGATTTGAAAAATAGGCCTTCCGATTCACAGTTTGTCTTCCAATTTGATAAATGTGTCTACTATTGTAAAATATATTGGACACCTGTTTAAAGACTTTCAAAAAGTATTTAAGAAGTATAAAATATTTAAATTTAAATTTTATTTATTCCAAAAGAACTGTTCCAACAGTGTCAATAAAAAAAGAGAACCAAAATAGAGTACTGTTCAATGGTGTTGGAGTGTGTAATGTGTGTCCAAGTGTTTCATATGTGTTGAAGACATACATGAATGTTTTCTTGAAGTGTTGGTGCTTTTCTTACTTTTGGGAAGAGCAGGGAGAAAGAGATTCTGTGAAAGTGCACCATTCACTGGTATTTGTAGTTTATGGCTAGAAGGTAATGCTACAATTATAATGAGCAAGTTCAACCTCTTCATTTCCTTTGTGATAAGTTTGTCTTGTGGTTCAACTCATGGGGTCCTTTTAGGGGGATATCCTGGTTTTGCAAAAGGGAGAGGATAGTTCTTTTGATTAGTGCTTCAATATTTCTTGGAACTTCCAACTTCCATTTCCTTGAAACTTGCATGACATGTCAGAGAAACTTCTGAGTTTGAGTCCCTTTAGGTTTTGCTTTTTTTGGAGTATTTGATGAACCTTGGATGTGTCCTCAAAACTTGGGAGCAATTTATGACGAATAGGTTCAGATGGTTTGGCAGGGGTAAGGACTCAAGCTTTGGGACAAGATTGTTTTCTTGGCCTCTTGGTGGCGTTCTAGATGTGGTTTCTTCCTGGGAGTTTCCTTCATAGATTTGCAGAGGGATTGGAGAGCTCTCTTTGTATTTTGTTAGTGGTTTTGCTTTGTTTCTGTTGGTTGACTGTTTTCTTAGTTGTTTTCTCTAAGGAGGATTTTTTTTCTTCTTCATTTGTATCCCTTGTTTTCTCCTAATAAAATTTTCTTTTATTAAAAAAAAGAAAAAGAGAAAACACATTGATTGCTTCTATATTTTAAATTTTCTTTCCTGGTTCTACAGACCTGTAGAGGCAATTTCCTTGAGTTTTTGAGATGTTATAACAACGAAGGTCGGGTTGGTAAGTTGGGGCTAATTGCTTCACCAAGGAAGTGAAATGTCTTTCTTTTCTCTGGTAACATCCTATTATTCACTTTCTGAAGCATTAAAAAATTTGAGTGTATCAGTGTATCATAGCTCATGTTCTGAGCTTGCTGCAGCTGCAAATTTAGTTTTCTTGTGCTCCTTTTTTCTCTCTTTTCTTTTTTGTATCAAAAAGATTTCTTTTTTTTATCAAAAAGAGAAAAAAAGAAATTGTGTCTCTCCTTTTTTCCTTTATAATTTTTTGTCTAGTGCTTGTCTACACGCACAGATTATCCCAAGCGGCAGTTCTGCTATGCTTTAGGTCTAGATATACTCACAAGACAATTGAGGCAAACAATAGGAGAAAAGTTTCCAATTAGTAGTCTTTAGTTGTAAAATACGATTCTCATTTTCTTTCACAAGTTTGGTGAGTGAGGCTGCATTCAAGGAGAGATGCTCTCTATTGGGATTTGGGAAGTTTTCTATTCATTTCTGAAGCAGCCAAGCATATTTTATAGCATGATGTTTGTTGCTGGCAAGATATATTCAACACTGGAGCAGCAGGATGTGATACTTAGTCGAGTAAGTTATGCAGCTTTCTAAATGATAAACGTAAATTCTTTCGTCTGTTTTCCTTTTCCATCCCCCATTATGTGTAGCCTTGAATGTAGGAATTGCCTTTTTTGCCCATCCAGACTTTAGGTTATGCTAATGTTTCTCTTCAGTAGATTTGGTCTACTCTGGTAATTGAAGTAATAGTTTATGCCCATTTAGACTTTTCTACTATGCTAGTTCTAAATTTTTGAATGGATAGGGTGATACAGTTTTTCTGTTTTTTAAGATGACAGATCCAATTTTCTGTTTATGTCATGGTTTTGTATGTTTATTTTTCTTCTTGTCTGCTAATTGGTTTCTGCCACAATTGTTATAGCAGAGCAATTGTGTGCTTCTAGTTTGCTAAGATGTGGGCTAGAAACTTGAAGCAAGGGGTGATGAAATTTGGGTAGTAGGTTTGAATCATAAACAAGGATTATATGGTGGTAACAGGTCTATTTGGGGCTATTAAATAGGAGAAAGTTACTCATGAGTGTGGGATCTATTCATGCACTGAAGGTGAGACTTTGATATAGTATAAGTTTGGATTAATTGACAAGAAGCTATATTGTCCATTTTGTAGTGAGTTGAGGTGAACTTCTACTTTATATGTGCATATTCAAGATCTTCCAATTAAGGGTTCTATCTTTTATTTTGAAGAACTTCGTAGGTGTGTTAACTATCAGGTTGGAGAGCATGATAAGCCATCTTAGTACAAGTATATACTGTATAGCATATTGCTCACTTTTTCTTGCCATGTTTTGGAAAGGGGCTGAAAATGATTATTATAAAGTAGCCTTGTTGTCAGTTTTGGCTATTATTAATATGCTATGAGCAAGTGCTGCTTACTGTCTTATCTGCATAACTGTGTAATGCAAAGATTTAGTTACATTGTTCTTTATTTTTAGTTGTCTGAAATGTTTTTTGATTTGTACATGAGGGTGCATGTGATTTTCAGGTTACTATGTTATATATGATGAACACATATATCATAGTAGTACAACTACTGTTAACTTCTTCCTTTAAGCTCATTCCTACTGACTTTCAGTGTTGCTGGCAGCTGGAACCACTGATGTCAGATTGATGGTGTTAGAATGTTAGAATTCTTATTATGTTAGGAGTGTTATTGGATTGGGCTTGTACTAGTTGTATCGATCTAGAATATTAGTATAAATAGGAGTATTAGGTTAGTATTTTATATCATGATGTCACCGTTATTCAGAGTCCTATTAGTAAATATATTCTCTCTTTTCTCCTTTTCATCTGTTCCCTATAATTTCAGCAAACAGATTTGTTAGATATGGTTCCATCCCAATTTTAGTTAGTCTATTTCACGCTTGAGACTTCTGTTCAGTAGTCCTTGGCAATGACAGAACATTTAGTCTGTGCTTGTATGATTGTAGCACTTAATTTTTTTTTCTCTCCATCTGTCATGTCTTTGTTTTATATAATGGGTTTCCTGGTTTAGCTTGTTCTCTATAATGACATGTGAATTATTTGTTTCTAGGGCTATGAGTATTGGGCCCCAACTTTCTGCCTCCAATTCCATCATTCACATCTTCATGTGTTGAGGTATGTTCTAACTTTCCACGTTATACTATTTTGTATCTTGGTTCATGGGCTTCTTGGGGGGTTGCTTTTTCTTACAGACAGGGACTTGCAGGATTTTCTTCTTTGGTTTTCTCTCACCTTTTTTAAGTTTTGATAAGTTTTAGCATAGTTCTTACCTCTTTCTTCTACTTTTCCTCCTCCTTTATATTAAATTTACTTTACTGTCCATAAATGGTTTGTGATGACGTGCCCAAAAGCATGATTGCTATGTATATTGCTTTTATGTTATAGCTTTTGTTGGAATGTACAGATATGATTGCTGGAATATTTGGATGTGATTTGGATATGATTGCTGGAATATTTGGATGTGATTTGGATATCCAAATCAAATCCAATCTTTATTGTTGTAATGTAAATATTGTTAGAGAGATTCTAGGCTAGATTTTAGGCTGAAAATCAATCCCTTGAATTAAGGGATTACAGTTAATTCTCTCCTGATTTTTTCTTATTTTTTCTCTTAGGCTTTTCCTTAGAATTTCACTATAAATATAGTCTTGTACATCCAGAAATATCAATGAGAACTGATACCATTCTCTCTTTCTGAATTCCGCATGGTATCAGAGCTTTAGGAGAGATTTCTGGGTTCTATTTGCAGCCTTCATTGCTACATCTCTTTCCCTTTCCCTTTGCTCTCTGCATCTATTTGTGGTGCAGCCTTCATTGCTGCGTTTCTTTCCTTTTCTCCCTACTTTCTGCGTCTGTTTGCAGCTTTCATTGCTGTGCCTCTGTTCTGTTCCACAGCCTTCATTGCTGTACCTGTCCCTCACCTTTGCTTAAACCAATTCCTTGTTTTTCAGCTTCAATGTCTGAGTTTCCAGAAGAACAGTAGAAAGGAAACTTCAATCAGGTTGAAATTGAGAAAATCAGAGGTTTGTTAGAATCTCTAGATAAGCCCTCAGGTTCATGCTCTCTGACCCTTCTTAGGTAAAGCTTTCTGTTTCTTTGGCTTACATGCCTCACGGAATCACTTAGACACTTCCTGGATCATAGACTTTGGGGCTACTGACCATATGACTCCCTGTTCCTCACAGTTTAGCACATATACCTGTTGTCCTAGTAATAGAAAATCACAGTAGCAAATGGATCACTTAATACTCCTACAACGTTTGTCACCACCCCACAAAAATTTTATTGCAAGCCTAGATATTATTGCTGTTCCTAAATCTCTATCTGAGGCATTGTCAAAAAGAAGAGTAGAGAAATGCAATGAAGGAAGAAATGAGGGCACTAGAGAAAAACAAGACATGAGAGATAGTTGACAGACTGAATGGAAAGAATTTAGTCGGCTGCAAATGGGTCTTTACTCTGAAATACAATGCTGATGGCTCACTCGAGAGAATACAAGGCTAGGTTGGTGGCTAAAGGGTACACTCAAACTTATGGGGTAGACTACCAGGAGACATTTGCGCTAGTAAACTAAGATGAACACGGTGAGAATCCTACTATCTCTAGCTGCTCACTTTGATCGGCAACTTCAACAATATGATGTAAAGAATGCCTTCTTACATGAGGACCTAGAAGAAGAAATCTACATGAGTATTCCACCACGTTTTGAAGGGAGAGAAATGGCAACTAAAGTATGTAAGCTGAAGAAAGTCCTGTATGGGCTAAAACAGTCACCAATAGCTTGGCTCGAAAGATTTACCACAGTCATGAAAGCGTCAAGGGTATAAGCAAAGTCAAGGAGATCACACACTGTTTATCAAGCACACGGATTTCAGGGGGAGTTACAGCACTTCTGGTATATGTTGATGACATAATAGTCACTGGTAATGATGAAGAGGAGAAACTCAAACTGAAACAGTGCTTGGCAAAAGATTTTGAGATAAAAGAGCTAGGAAAACTGAAGTACTTTCTCGGAATTGAAATCTCATACTCCAAGCAAGGGATCTTTATCTCACAGAGAAAATATGTCCTGGATCTTTTGAAGGAAACTGGAATGCTTGGCTGCAAACCAGTGGGCTACTCCGATTGAAGCAAACCAAAAAACTAACAGCAGCAAGTGAAGAACCAGCTGTTGATCGAGAAATGTACTAGAAGCTAATATGAAGCTTATCTATCTTGCTCATACCCGACCAGATATTGCCTATGCAGTAAGTTTGATTAGTCAATTTTATGCATGATCCAAAGGAATCACACATGCAAGCTGCTCTTCGAATACTACACTATTTGAAAGGAAGTCCAGGGAAAGGAGTGCTATTTAAGAAGAGTCAAAATCTCAAGTTAGAAGTCTATACAGATGCGGATTTTGCTGGCTTCGTGGTTGACAGAAGATCAACAACAGGTTATTGTACCTTTCTCGGCAGTAACCTAATTAACATGGAGGAGTAAGAAGCAGAATGTTGTGGAAAGATCAAGGGCAGAATCGAGTTCAGAGCAGCAGCACAAGGAATTTGTGAGTTATTGTGGCTGAAGATTATACTAGAAGACTTGAAGATCAAATGGCAGGGTCCCATGAGACTGTATTGTGATAACAAGTCTGCAATTAATATTGCTCATAATCCTGTACAACGTGACAGGACAAAGCATATTGAAATTGACAGACATTTTATTAAAGAGAAACTTGAGAAAGGACTAATCTGCATGTCCTATGTTCCTTCAGGAGATCAACTTGCCGATGCCTTAACTAAAGGACTCAACAGTGGAAATTTTCGTGAGATGGTTTCCAAGCTGGGAATAGAAGATATATATTCACCAGCTTGAGGGGGAGTGTTGGAATGTACAGATTTGATTGTTGGAATATTTGGATGTGATTTGGATATGATTGCTGGAATATTTGGATGTGATTTGGATATCCAAATCAAATCCAATCTTTACTGTTGTAATGTAAATATTATTAGAGAGATTCTAGGCTAGATTTTAGGCTGAAAATCAATCCCTTGAATTAAGGGATTACAGTTAATTCTCTCCTGATTTTTTCCTATTTTTTCTCTTAGGCTTTTCCTTAGAATTTCACTATAAATACAGTCTTGTACATCCAGAGAAATACCAATGAGAACAGATACCATTCTCTCTTTCTGAATTCCGCAGCTTTTCGAGTTGGTACCAAAATCAAATCGTCAAGGATTGTAACAAGGCTTAAAGTCTGGTGGAACTCTGCCTGAAGGACAAGTATTTACCAGCATTTAGAAAAAAGTAAGTTCACAAGGCTTGCACCTGCCTTATTACTGGGTTTAAGTCTTTGTCCATTTAGTAGTCAAGTCTCTCTACAAGGTAATACTTCTTTTATCTATACAGGGCAGTCTAAACTTATTCTGACAGTAATTCTAAATTGTAATTGTTGCAACCTTATAAATTAATCGATTTAAACCTCTTTTTTCATGAATTGCTCTGAAATTTTGATGATGTTGATGGTTTAGATGGCTAATATCTATGTCTGATATACTTTCTAGTTCTGAAAAAGTAATTTGGCTTTAAAATGATGCTCAATGGAGTTGATTTAGCCTTTTCTGTGAACATCTGACTAGTCATTGATGGAGTTGCTGGTTTAGGATCAAGTACTAATTACTTTACTTGCCTGTTTTACTAGGAAAATGGCTTGGAAGAGTTAGCCTGCAATGGCATGTTTGGCTTCAGGTGGTGCTTCCTGAGATATGGTTTTCAAAAGGCTGACTGGTACACTGCAGTGTTAGTAGACTTATTGGTTGTGCCATTGTGAGTTCTGAACTTCTGGTTGTTTATCTGGATTAATTATGGTAGAAATTATTTTTTCTTAATATTATGGTAGAAATTTAAAATAGGGCATGGACTGCCAGTGCTTTTGGAGCGTGGCATTATGTTCAGTATATAGATAGTAGCATTTGAGGTATAATTTCGTAATTTATTTTATTTTACAGGTGAGTGAGCTTGAGTATTGACGAGGGAATTCTTTGTATCCAAGTTTGTTACTTATTTCAACTTGGGCTAATGGTTCGTTTGCTGAACCTAGAGTTGGGGTATTGATTCCACTTTCTTTATGTGAGAAAAGTTATTGGAGAGCTTTTAAAATATCTACAAGATCTAATAAATAATTAAAACTTTGTTGCATTTTTATCTTTTGAAAAAGTCTTACACGTTACTTGCACATATATCATTCACACTGGTGCAGGGTGACAGGTTTTGGTTTTTTGTGCAGATGGCCCTACAAACACAAACAAATTAAAATCTGCCACCTTCGTTGTTAATGGGCAAGTGATGGACTCTAATTTGTTAGTATTCTTTCTAGAATTAGAATTCCAATTTTGCCAAAATAATGCTAGGTACACAACTGTTGGTGGTGATCTAATAGGTTGCAGGGGGGTGATTTTTTGCAATGTTTTCAAAGTAGTCTATTCGTTCTCCCTCAGGACAAATCTTGAGGGTTATGATTTTTTCTTTTTCCCTGTATGACAGTGGATGGCAGGTGCTATTGTTGTATGTCTGGGGCTGATTCTTTATACCCTTGTCATGTGATCCTAAGACTTCCATTTTCACAAAATTTATTGCTAATTGAAATCCATTATTTTCACAATTTACT
This sequence comes from Castanospermum australe, assembly GCA_019955255.1. NCBI lineage: Eukaryota > Viridiplantae > Streptophyta > Magnoliopsida > Fabales > Fabaceae > Castanospermum > Castanospermum australe. The sequence goes on along the minus strand of NSJW01000319.1, from coordinate 726,274 downwards.
ACGTACAAATTCTGTGATTTTTACCTAATCGAATGTACAAGAAACTCGTTAAGCAGCAATTCAAGTTGGGGCAATTGGGAGAAGTGGGTTCCATTGTTTTTAGCAGGGTTTAAACTAGCCATTACTAAGATACAATTGCTGTACAGAAAATTTTATGTGTAATACTAATAAGTCACCATCATTATTCATAAATGATGTATCATCTTATAAGAGATTATTTAAGAAAATAAACATTGTTCTGAAGATTATAGAGGTTCATAGACGAAAACAATATTAAAAAAGGAAAGATCCTTGGACCTTCGGAAGAGATGGCTAGTTTCATTTCAATTAATATCAAGCATCGTCAAAGAACAATAAAGTGACTAAATTAAGTATCACGGGAGAGACTCTTGCTTGTTTTCAAAAGTTAAAGAACAACAATATATATATATATATATATATATCTTGTTCCTAGTTATCTGCCCTTTTATTATTTTGGTTAGAGTCAGCGGACTTCTGAAGTTTGGAAATTTTCCTACAACTAAATTTACCTGAGTTATTGACATGTTATTTTTTGTTCTTGTCATTTTATTTTGATCAGTTTTGGGTGGAGCTCATTTTCTGTCCTTGCTACTACAAATCAACACGATGGGATGATGAAGACGAAAACGAGGATGCTAACACATCTAAGGAGTAGCTTCTGGTGGCAAGAATTGTGACTCAAGTAGTACTGAATTCTTTTTGAGAACTAATGTTATTTTGTCTAAATTTTAGCCTGTCGTCTTTCTCCACAAAGCAGGTCTTAGACTTCCTTTATAAGAAAAACAAAATGGCACCTTTGTTTATTCATTATGTATCCTGTTTGATTAGTTGGATGAGCCCGTGAACATCACATGCTGGTTTCATTTTCTACCATGTGTAGTAGGTAGAATCTTCGACAACTCGATCAAACTTTCTTCGTATTATCAAATTCTGTAAAATATGTACAGGTGCAACTTAATTTGCAAGCACTTGTATCTTCAAATTTGTACTACTTTTTTCTGGGTTTCATTTCATTCTTTTGTGCAATGGTTTATCGTTGTTTAGTTCTGTAGTATATTGGAATTTTCTTTTATATAAAGGGGGCTGCTACTTTGAATTTTTTGTTTATAAAAAATGGTAACGTTAGGTGGATAGAGCTGAATTATAGTATCAGGTTTATTGTGATCTATATTCGGTTTGGGTATAAGTCTATCTTAGAATTTCATTACAAGACTTGATGCCTAAAGGTGGTATATCCATTGAGTTTCATGAACGGTGCTTCCACTAACAAAATCATTTTGTTCTGCTAGCCCTAACTTTTGACACTTTTATAAAATGCACGCTCTCAAAGGCCATTATTAACCTTAATCATCTAGTTGTAGTTATCCAAACATATATAAATCAATAAAAAAAAAACCTACAAATCATTGTTTTGTTTATTATTGACTTCAACTGATTTTTAACATGCTCATATATAAAATATGCTGTCATATGGATTTTCTTCTTATTGATCTTCAAAACTTTCTATGCTGCAGAGTCCCATTTATGATGTCTCATTCCATGATTCAGGCACTGATTGAAGTTATTGTAGTACTCCATTTTTTTAGTTGAATAATATATACCAAATATAAGAAACAACTAACAGATCCAAAGGGTTAGCATCAGCCAAGAACATATTTTCCCATTTTTCAAAATCCACCAAATGAACTCATTTATTAAATACCACACTTTTATCCATCCATAAAGCACACAGCCATACTTGTAGGCAAAGCCAATATGGCTTTTTATTTATTTAATGCATATACAGAGTACTGATTACAGGGCACCTTCATGTGTGATTGATCTTCAGCCATTGCCCTTTATTCTGCTAAAAGTATTGAAAACAAACACAGGAAAGTTAGTATAGAAAGAATCAAAGAAAAGAGGACAAAAATAGGGAATAATGTAGTAAAATCAATGTGCTATTTGAGATCAATAGAATGGGGGAAAAAAAATTTGTTCTATGTGCGGATCGATTATATTAAGAAAAGGCTGCACCAAGGCTTGAATGTTGTATAATCATGTGCAGATAAATATATAGAAAATATGTAAATATAAACATATGTATTATTTAGGTTAAAATAAATAATTAGTCTATATGATTTCAATCGATTTAAATTTTGGTCCTTGTAATATTATTTTTTAAATATCAGTACTTATAATTTTACTCATTTAGATTTTAGTCTTTGAGAGACTAATATTTTAATAATTAAAAACTATAATGATCAATCTTTCATAGAAAATAGGGATTAATACTTTAATAGATAGAAATTATAGGAACTAAAATTTAAATGAGTGAAAAATATAAAAATTATCTTAACGATAAGGACTAAAATTTAAATAAGTGAAATTATAAGAACTAATATTTAAAAAAAATTTATAAAGATCAAAATTCAAATTACATGAAACTATATGGATTAATTATTTATTTTCCTATTATTTAAAAGAATAACATTATTTGCATTCTGTAACAAAAAAAAAACATTATTTGCACTTTATATTTTTTTTAAACATTTTTTATACATGCAAAATTTTATCATTGCCTATCACTTTAAATCAAATATTTATTTATTTTAAATTATTCGAAAAAAAAAAGAGATGTGGAAGAAGCGGCTTACCAGTTTCATTCTCACAGTCACATGGGATATGTAACTTTGCAAATATACGTGGATAATGTTAATTGTATTATGTTTATAGTTATATTACTGTGCACAAATGCATATACGTAAGTAGTTTAATTTATATTTAAATAGGTGAACTAATTTTTTGAGAAAATTCTCAAAATGTTAAGTCAAATTAATTCATTTATAAGATTTGAAAAAACAGCTAGTAAATAATAATTAGATAATCAGGTCAAATAATCAGTGAAAGTTGTAGTTACTATTCATGAATTTTCTTTAGCTTGGCTTTCAGTTCGAGTCATTTTCACTTGTTATAAATCGATGAGATCATGCACCTTTTTAGAAGGAACTTTAGTTACTGTCACTGTCACTGCAGCTCATGTTGCCGTCTCTTCGCTTGTTGCAGCGACTCATTTCCTTCTTCTTGTACTCGCACTTGCTCTTCATTTTCTTCTCGTGAGTCTTTCCGCGGCAGGCCATGCCATGAGATTGGTGCTGTCGCATGTTGTGGCCATGGTTGTAGCTCTGGCTGTGGGCCATTGCATGGTAGCCATGGCCATGGGATTGGCTCACACATTGAGTGCAGTGAGTTTTGGACACAGCGTGATCAGGGTAGGTCTGGGTTTGGCTGTAGCATTGGGTTTGAGTCTTGCTAATGGTGTGGTCTGGGTGGTGGTGATAGCCAGGGGTTTGGCCATAAGAGTGACCTTGGCTGCTGGCATGGTGTCCATGATGGTTTCCTTTGAATACCATGCCAGCCATCTCAGACTCCTTGTGGCCAAAGGAGTCGTTGTCATGGCATTTTGTCTCGCAGGTCTCCTTGGCAGATCTGTAGCATTGCAATGAGGCCATGGCAACCGAGGCAAGGGATTTTCAGAAGGCCTCAAAGGGTCTATGGAATTGGGTTAACTTGTTTGCTTGGTGCTTAGAGGCTGTGTTTGAGCTCCTATATATAGGCATGGAGAGAATCAAAGAAGTTTTTCTCCATCTCTTTTCCCTTGCAGTTGGTGGGAGGGATTGATTTTCTGACCCAATGATAGTCCCTTTCCACTTTCAAGCCCAAGGGAGAACCCAACCCAAAAAACCAAAACCAGCATAACAGGCGAAAGAGCCCTGAACTTAGCCATCTTAGATGCTCAATCTAAGTTCCTAATGTGGGACCCAATAATTTTCTCCCCATCATGCACCATCCTCTGATTTTGCTTTTCAAAATTGGTATCTGCATAAATATTTGGTTTTGAACTACTTTTATGATCAAGAAGGTCATGTATGGGCCGGAGATTTCCACTGCAAGAATGGAAATTGCTATTTTATCCGAAAATGGCCAAAGAATATGTACAATTCCCATTTTGCAAAGGGCAACGTATATTGTCGTGTCTCCAAACTTGAGCTATTTCCCACTGAGACGAATTTGTTCTCTATGCACTGAAGAGCATATGGATGGTGTTTAGAGACTGATCGGAGAGTGCACCTCCACTCCTTTTTAAAGATGATAATAAATAAAATTTGAAAGAGCTCAAAAGAAACCATGAGGGAGTTGATAGAACAATGTGCTATAATCGTTGAAAAGATTCCCAAAAAGAAAAAAGAAATGCACAGAGAAACTATTTTTTTTCTGAGGACCCATTTGTATATGTTTTGCGCTCTCTCTTCTGCAGAAGAGATGCATGAATTTCAATACTATAATAACTAATGTAGCAAAGTGTGCCTAGCTATATATATATATGTGTGTGTGTGTGTGTGTGTGTGTATACATATATATATATATGTGTGTGTGTGTAATATATATATATATATATATATATATATTACCCATATATATATATGCACACACACACACACTTATTATTTCATGAAATTAATGAGGATAAAATTGACATTCGCAAAAAATATTTAAGCCCCATGCCCTAGCACCTAAGATTCCTATGAATTTGAAAGAAGCATCACATATCCACACTTGAATGAGTATTTGGTCCAAACAGATGACATCCAAGATGCTTCTGTTAAAATCTCATGCCTAATTGCCTATGTACTAAACATTGATAATGTCTTTGATGTTTAAATAAAGATGCATCTGCATGACTGCCTAAAAGTTTGTTTGGTGCTACAACGGAAAATATAATAGAAGAGAAAATGTTACCAAGAAACTTTTAACGTAATTCACAAACTAATCGTCCCCTCAGGGGTATCCATGAAATTCACAATCATAGTAAATGATGTTACTTATATAAATTTTATGATTACAAACTGTCCACACCAGCAATATGACCCCATTTAAGTAAGTGGAGCCACTTTTAAGTCTTGAATAAAGCAAATATGCAGTAAAATTATAGAAGATAAAATAAATTCACTTCATTTTTAAGGTTCTAAATATGAAAATTAAATCAATTCAGAAAATATTTTATCACTAGTTTTAAATATTAGAATTGATTTTAAAATCAAATCAATTTATTTTTCTATAATTTCAAACACAGTATTATAGCATTAACTCTATTACTTACCCGTCAGAAATTTTTTTTTAATAAGACAATGGCTTCGTATATTTAATATTTCGAATTACATGATAATATTTGAAAAGCAAAGGAATTGCAGTAACCTTAGTCGGGGGTATTTTTTGGGAAGGAAACGAAAGTCTAGAAATCTAAATGGAACACAATAAATTAGAGTTGATGCCTATTTTGATCCCATGCTATACCAAAGTCAATGGATGCCCCAGTTTTTCCGTTATGATTTTTTTTTTTAATAAATGGACACTTTTTACTTTTTTTTTTTTCAATTTAGAAAGACTAATCGATTTGAAAATCATTTAAATGTGATGTTAAAAATCTAATTTGATGATATTCTTAACAAACACAAAAAGAAATTATGTAAAAATGATGAGATACGAATTTTATCATATTAAAAATATGAGTTATTTGTTAATAATAATTGATTTAACTGATATAATCGAACTGTGTTCCCACAAAAAGTCTTAGGTCTAAATATGTCGTAACACCTTACTTAATTGTAAAGCAACTTATTCATCTCTTAAATTTTTTTTTAACTTTAAAAACGGGCCTTTTTGTTAGGATTAGAAATTTAGTTTTAATTCACTTTTATCATAATTTTTTTTATATCATTATTTAATAATATATTATTATATCTTTAACTATGATAACAACTATTTGATTAGTCAAATTAATTCTTTTAAATTTTAATGATATAATATCATATCATTAAATAATATTGTAAATAAATTATGGATCAAAATTAAATTTGCTAGAGAGTTGGGTTGGAGTAATATCAACCGGGAAAGCGCTTCCTGTCAAGAGAATTCTTTAATCTTTCCTCCCTTGTTTGCTCTATGAAGCATGATGTCAACCAAACAACGAATTCTTTAACCGTCACATCTTTCCATAAAGTTATACTCAAGTTTTGGAGATTGTTTTCCTCGTCAAATAATGCAAAAAAATTTGCATGGTTCTGAGCGACATTAAAATTATACTATCAATTAATTATATTTTAATATGTTAGTATTAAATAATTATAAAATTATTAAAAAACATACATTCTAAGATAAAAATAAAAATAAAAATAAATTTTTATTTTAATCTTCTAAAAATTTAAGTATTATCAATTTAATTTTTTTAAAAAATTTATATTAATTTAGTTTTTGAATTTAAAAAGTGATATTATTTTTGTCCTTCAAATTAATTAATTTTAATTTAAACCCTTAATGATCGAAAAAATATCATCAATTTAGTCTTTCAATTATACAAAATTATCATCAATTGAGTCCCTTAATCATTAAAATTTTATCAATCTATTCTCTATCCGTACATATAAGGATGATTTTGATGACACTTTTTTAGATTTAGAAACTAAATTGATAACAAAATTTTTTGAAGGATCAAAGTCATTACACTCATATCTTTAGAGAATTAAAAAAAGATTTTACTCTAAAAGTAATTAATGTTGTATCGATAAGTGTATTTTTCTAATCACTTAATACTGAAATATTAAAACATAATTAAATAAAAATATAATCTTAGTAACATTCTAAGAAGATACAATAATTTCTCCGTCGGATAGTGAGTGTGAGAGGCTAATAGTATAGATTCATATATATAACAGAATTAGAACTCTAGTTAACTTTGGCGATTACTAGGTTGTGCACCATGCATGGATGCAGCAACCTATATATCAAGCTATGTTACTGTTACGATACCAAACAACCTTATTGAGATGAGATGAATTTCAGCTGCCTCACAAATGGTAACACATTCATTGTACACCACCATACTTTTACAGCAAAAGCCATCATTTCTATTATTATTATTTAGCCATTAACTATATGGCCATTATTTTCCATTTCCATAGCTTCTTTTATTTAAATAGTAATACATATATAGATTGCAAGAAGCCTTCATGTGGCTGGACCATCAGCTAGTGTCCCTAATATTGCCTTCTAAGCACGTGATGTTCAGTCACACTCGCTGTCGCTGCTGTTGTCACTGCAGCTCCAGTTTTCATCTCTGCGCTTGTAGCTGTAAGTCTTCTTATTCTTGTACTCATACTTGTTCTTCATTTTCTTCTCAGTCTTTCCATGGCAAGCCATGCCACGAGATTGGTGCTGTCCCATGCTATGGCCATGGTTGTGGCTCTGGCTGTGTGCCATTACATGGTGGCCATGGCCGTGAGATTGGCTCACACATTGAGTGCAGTGAGTTTTGGCCACGGTGTGGTCAGGGTTGGTTTGGGTTTGAGTCTTGCTTATGGTGTGGTCTGGGTGGTGGTAGCCAGAGGCTTGGCCATAGCAGTGACCCTGGTTGCTGGCATGGTGTCCATGATGGTTTCCTTTGAATACCACGTCAGCCACCTTGTAGCCAACAGAGTTGTCATTGCATTTTGTCTCGTAGGTCTCCTGAGCAGATCTGTGGCATTGCAATGAGGTCATGAGTATTGAGGCAAGGGATACTTAGAAGGTCTTTGGAACTGGGTTCGCTTGCTTGGTGCTGACAGGTTGTTCCTGAGTCCCTATATATATACATGCATGGAGAGGTTTCTCGATCTCTCTTTTTTGTTTTTTATTTGATGGGTGGGAATCTAACTTTCCTCCATTATATGTCACCCTTTGCATCTGCTTTTCTGAAACTTATTAATAGAAATTTCATTGTAGAACATAGAATAGCTATTTTTTTTTTCTTTTTTCTGAGGTTGGACAGAGAATAAATTCCAATTTTTTTTTGGAGACTCATTTTTCTCTTTTTATAGGGCAATATTATGTGCTTCCCTGATTAAAGTGAGCTTATTTTCCTTTTGAGATGAATTTGTTCTCCACGCACTGAAAATAATATGGATGCCCGAGAGACTGGGGGTGCAACCCATAACCAAAATTCAGAGTCCCATGCTGACTCTTTTCAGAAGATGAATACAAATGTAATTCAGAAGAGTTATAATAATGAAATCATTTGAGGTAAAAAAAATGGTTTACCAGAATATAGAACTCCACAACCTGGTTTATCAGCAGGGGACATCACTGAACAATCTGCTTTAGTTAGGGATGCACGATAACAATTCATCTTCAGGATTGGTCCTTCAATGCATTTGTAGGCTTTTGGTGGAACTGATACCTTAGATGTAAGCTCAATCGTATTAAGCGTTTGTTTGGATGTGCTTTTTTTGATAAAAAAATTTTTTTAAAAAAAAGTACTTTTGTCATTTTTTAGAATGTTTAGATGAGTTTTTTTTAACAAAAAACTGAAGCACTAAAAAAAAAACTCATTTTATGCTTTTGTGCTTTTAAAAAAAGATCTTTTTTTATAAAAAAAGCTGTTCAAACTAATAAAAAGTACTTCTCAAATATTCCATTCAAACATAAAACATATTTTACTTTTTTTAAAAGATCTTTTTTAAAAAGTTCATAAAAGTTTTTTTTTAAAAAAAAATTCATCCAAATGAGCCATAAATACATGTTACAAGATACCATCGTTTGGTTTCTTTTAACAATCCAGAAAAACTTTCTTATTTGTGTGTGTATATTCATATCACAATTTCTTGTTTCATGAAATTAATAAGGATAAAATTGACATTCTCAAAAAAATTCAAGCCCCATGCCCTAACACCTAAGCTTCCTATGAATTTGAAAAGGCATCACATACCCACACTTAAATGAGTATTTGGTCCAAAGTGAAGACAGCCAAGATGCTTCTGTTAAAATCTCATGCCTAATTAACTATGTACTAAACATTGATAATATCTTTGATGTTTAGATAAAGATGCATATGCACAACTGCCTAAAAGTTTGTTTGGTGCTACAAAGGATAATATAATAGAAGAGAAAATGTTACCAAGAAACTTTTAACATAATTCACAAACTAATCGTCCCCTCAGGGATATCAATAAAATTCACAATCATACCAAACGATGTTAAATATAAATTTTATGATTACAAACTATTTACATCTGCAATATGACCCCATTTAAGTAAGTGGAGTCACTTTTAAGTCCTGAATAATTCAGTGCAGACAAATCAAATGCTGTGCAGTCTGTGATGACTGTGATAACTTACAGCCAAAATGACAAATGAAACGTCTAATGAGAGATGAACATTTCAATAAAAAAGAAACAGCAAATCTACACCCAATTGCGCACAGAAGGCAATCTAATTATTGAAAGGATTTGCGCGAGGAAACTTAGAATGTCATCAACACGTTCTCCAGCTTCCATCAGAAGTCCTCTCAAAAATGCGAGGCTGCTTCGTGGGAAAGGTTTCCGTCCAGTGTGGATGCTCAATCAAATAATCCCACTGCCTGAAGATGGGAAATATGATCATTATCTCATGAGATAGTATATATCAATATGAGAAACTAGTAACAACGGACTGTATGTAGATTTAGATACCAGTCTACTCAGATATGCTTAGAAAAGAGCAATGGATTCTAATTTTCCAAAAACTGAGGTTTCTGCCAGCATATATCAGAGTTGAGAATCAGGTCCAGATAAATGAAATGTGAAAATGGTCACACAAAAGTCTGAATTTCAACGTCATCATTGAAGAGAGTTGAGGAATAACTAAGGTTAAAAAATGGAAGGGTTTGAACTTTTACAAATTAGAGTATTCAGGGGAAACCAACCTCACTAGTTGCTGCTACAAGCATACACACACACACACACACACACACACATATATATATATAGAAAGTGCAAGCATAAATTTTACTGTTCGTTCAATTAGGTATTTGGGCCTGTCCAGGTAGCATTTCACCCTTAGAATATTTATAATTATATACAAAGGATTAATTTTCAAAAGTTGTCTGTTACTCATTAAGGTAGTAATAACATTGGAAGAATAAGGATGACAATCATAGTATCTGATTGCTTAGGTAAGGGTTTATGAAATTCTAATTTAATTTCGATTTTTTATTTTATTCATTCTGGTTGTTGTTTAGGAATTTGTTTTTGTAAGGCTTTGCAATTTTTACTAGGCCTTCCTGTTATTTATAATTTGGTTCAAAGATTTACGGGAATCATTGTAGTTTCCTATTCCTGTTAGATTTATGAGTTTCTAATTAAATTGGGATTAGTTTGGTATTACTTATTGCCTATAACAAGCTACAGTATAGTTCAAGTCGCAAAACTTGACAATTAATTAATATTGACCAGACAATTTATCCTATTTGCCTCTCACTGTTCTGTCTTCTTTCCTCTCCATCTGTTATTTTGCATTTCTTTCCTATTCTCTCTCCCACAAGTGTCAAATTGGTTTCCCCAAGATTTATGAGAGACTTGACTCAATTATTTTATCAAAGATATAATAATGTCAAAGACCATATCCCCAAACCTCTTGGTATTGACATTCAATATAAGGATATAAGATAATAGCTTGAAACATTTAAAATCAGAATCAACCATATGTTTTACCTTCTCATATTATCCACAAAATCTGGGCCCTCAGCAGTAGGTGAGGTAGAACATAATGAAAGAAGTTCTGAATCAGAATGATGCTGTAGCATCAAAGCAATATGATATTGGCGAATAGTCCTAAATAAGAAGGAGCCAAGAAGCATCAGTATAACAGAATGGAAGAGCAAGGATTATGTCCATCAATGTATGAAGACTATCAGCTAGGGAAAAAGATATATAGCTATTCCATCCCAATAAGAAAATGATTTTCACCAATATGCATGGCCTAGCATAACTAATTTTTTACTTTCGTTCTGCATTGGGTTCATAAGCATTTTTTACATGTAGAGGTTGAAGATGAAATCGTGAAACTTCACTAGTTACCAGCAACAAGGAGCAATTGTGAACCGGTCTGTGCCAGTATCATATGTCTCTAGTAACTTCCCTTTCCAACTGGGATCTTCATAAGAAGCAGACACCCGTATTCTCCTGACAATTTCATCTGGGCATCTAGAACTTCTATCAAAGCTTGCTGGGATGACTATTCCTGTTGTAGTCTCCACCTGAAATGGTGCATGAGTGTAAGAAGTCAGAATCCCATTTAACGATTTGAGTATGAATGTAAACATTAAGTGCATGTTTAGATTAGCTTATTTTGCATTCAAAAAATTTTTCAGTTAAAAAACTTTCTCTTGTAAGCTTTTCTGAAAGTAAAATAAGCAAAACCAAACACGCTGTAAAACCAAAGAAGACTACAATAGCTTTTGCCAAACCATTGAAACAAAAAAATGTATCATGTTACTATAAGTACTTTACACATGTAATATGTGTACACAAATACATGGTTTGTAATGACCCTCTGTAGCTTACTCATGGATTCCTTTAGTTGTACCACTAAATTGTTACCCAGTATCAATAAGCATTTTGAATTTGTCAGTTTTGTTTTTATCCAGTTCAAACTTAAGCATGTTAGTAACTAATACATCCAAATAGATCCACTTGTGGTAGAAACAAATGTCTATAAGGGTATGCGTCTATATGCAGATGATTCAATTAGTTGTCTATTAATGGTTCAAACATATTATGCCTCTTCGTTGATATTATACAAAATTTTAAAATGAGAAGACACAATGACTATATTCATTGATGATTGATGCCAATGCTAAACATGTTTGTAGGTGACGCTAGCAGAGAAAAACCAGCCAATAGTGGTATATGTTTTATAATGACAGAATGAAGGAGGTTTATCACATATTGTAAAAGAACCAGATTTAATGACAAGATTTAAAAGCAGGAGCTGACCACAAATCCATTGAAAAAGGGGTAAGCATTTCCCTCAGAATCTCTTCTGGTGTTATGCCCAAGAACACAGAGAGTTCGAATATGAAACTTCTCCTCTCTTGCCCATAAAGTTTGAACAATCTTTGTACACAAAGGAAAGGAATAACCATCCAAATCTTCATGGATTTCTGATATAGTGCTACAATTAGCATGCTGCACAAAAGTTCAACAAATTCAACTTCAATTATTCTGTCTCTGAGTGGAAACTACATCTTGAAAAATCACTAATAAAGTAGAAGACAATGGCCAGACTTTGGGTGAAACATCTTCAAAACCCCCAATTAGATGCACCTACATGTTTTTAATAAAGCAAACTTGTCATTTCAAACAATATGTAAGTCAAAAAGGAGATTCATCATTAAACAAACTGACATCCAAAAAAATTTCACTACAGAAACTAAGAAAAAGAAACACACATCCAACTCAGTCTCCAAACTGTCATCAACAAGTAGTGATAGCATCTGAGAGAGGCCCATTTCTACAATCTTTGGTGAATCCATATGGGCAACTGACGTCCTGCAGTGTCAAATTAAAATATTAAAATCAGAAATTGAAAACCAGGCAGAAAGAATATATGTAAGTGTGTCTGGAACCACAAAATTTGGGAACTGATTTGATTTATAAATGAAATCCTTTGATTAGAAAGTTATAAAATAGGGATTGATTTGATTTTGATATCCTTCTGAGTTTAGTTGTGTACATTTAGAAATCCTCTCAAATCTGATTGGATTTGAGTGGATTGAGTTTATTGTAGATTTAATTATTTGAATTGATGATTTTGCCCTTATTAGTTTAGCCATTTCTCCTATCCTATCCAGGGGTTAAAAAGTAAAATTGTTAAAAGAAAATGAATTCAAACATTTTTAATGTGTTCAAAACATGAAAATTTGATTTGCAAATCAATTCAAAGTATATCTCTTATAATGAGGTTTAAATTTCTAATTCAAATGAAATCAATTCCATGTTTAATGATTCCAAAGATAGTGTAAAACTTAATATAGAGTGAACTTCTCATCTAAAAAGTAACTAATCCTTTATCCTTACATTCCATTCCTTCGGTTTCGAATGACAAGGCCAACACATGTTGTTGCTTCATCAGTGCCAACAATCTAGTGATGTGGGGAGAGGAGAAAAAAGCGCATAGATACCAAGTTAAAAAAGAACTGTAAAACTCAACACAAAATAATTGAAATGTAAATTGGCGTCACACTGTTAGATTTTCCAACTGCCTCAGATTATTAAAACAGTAACAGCATGGAGTAATTGGTTTATGTATAGAAACATAAATTAAATCATCATATTTTAAAGAGTCTCCTTAGCTTTTGCTCATATTTTTTGCATCGGTTTCTCTAACAAAAAGGGGGAGAAAGAGTTTTACTATATCCTCCTAAACCTCTCCCTAATATCAAAGAAATAAATAAGACAAAAAAGACAAAAAACAGAAGGGATAGGACCCAAGCAGGAATCCATGGAACATTCAGGACAGAAAAAAGAAATTGCACAGATGATGTCACTTACAGTCCAATTTAGTTTGATCTGCCTGCATGCAAAAGATTATTACTTTCATATCACAACGAACTAATTTAAAATTAAATAATCAAGGCAATAAAAAATTAACATGCATGATCTCTTACATATCAAAAAAGAAAAAGGGAATGGTTTACATTTCAAGTAATAGATATCGGCTTAACGAAATTAAAAAGAACTAAACAGATACATACATTGACAAATGCAGGGTCAACGGTAGCATATTCTCTTTGGAATACATAAACCCATTTTGATCTCTCTGGACTAGACTCTTCAGAAACTGAGAACTTGCTCTCTGGGTTAGCCTTGAAAGAGCTTGAGGCAGATACCAGAATGGGATTCTCCAACAAAGCAAGTAGAGTATCTATTCCCTGTTCATAAGCACAGAATGTCAGGCTCAGGCCTTTCACATGTTTATCACATAATTCCTAAATCAGATTCTGCTTGCATGATAAAGCCCCTAATTTACAATCATGCAAACGAGCACTGACAAGATCACGCATTTTTCTGGAGCTCTTCATTGACACTAAGCATGTGAAATAATAAGTTACATCATTACATGCTTTCTTTGTTTCCTTGTCCTCTAGATGTAAGTTAGCATTATATTTAGAAATTACATAGCAATTTGTAGACATGAGCTCCTACGTGTAGAAGGCCAAGTGACAGGTCTATGCATACGAAGCTAATAAGCCCATGCCTTCACCTTTTTCTACCTAAGATAGTTCTCAGTAAAAAATTGTTTGATTCAGCCATTTCTTTAAATAATAAACCAGTGGTTCAAAATAGGACAGTAAAGTTGCACCAGCCACAACTTTTAGCAATTCAAATTTCCAGAGAACCGGCAAAAAAAAAAAAAAAAGTGAAAGACAAGGTGCCTAAATTGATGAGGGTAACAAAAGGTTGTCAGAATTTCATCAAGGAAAAAAAAAAGGATACATATAATGTAAGACAAGACGAATTTCGACTAAAAGGTCCAAATATAATAGAAAAACTAAAACAGCCACAAATTTGCACCAATTGTCCAACAAATACCACAGATAAAGAAGATTAAGCTATCCCGTTTCTCAATTCTCTCCTGGGTTCTGATCCCCAAACCTAAATGATATGGGTCTCAGTCTCACTTCTCTTTCTATGCTTCTTGATAGCAAAATACCTAAGCCCACAAAGAAGAACCCAGCAGCTAGAATGAAACATGTGCATGCCTTGGGGTGTTCAACCATACATGACTGAGAGTGTGTAATTCTGTCAATAGTTGTCACTTGTCAGCAGTAGGCATGTGAATGCTTGTGAGAGAGATTGGTTAGATCTCCTTGATTTTAGGGAAGGGAATATTCTAGAGCTAGAGTGCTAGACTCAATCTTCTACAAATGTAAACCCCTTATACGAATAGTGCAAGCAAGATGTATAATTCAGACCCTTTCACTTCTGAAGTTTTTCCTTTCTTCCCTTTTCATTCTGGAGTTCTCCCCTGCCTCGGACCAGGGCATTAAATTTCTATCCCTCCCCCTGTCACTTCTTCTCAATGAAGGAAGTTGTTGAATATTTACTCAGTTAACCCTCTCTCAATGACATGAATGAACCCATCACTCCTATAGTGATTATTAAAAAAATTTGTTCCAATTATAAGTTAATGTCTAAATTCTAATCTAAACCATCCCCTCTTAGAATGCCCATAATGATATGTATACAGAATTTATAGTAATAATAAAAAAAAAGTGCATAAAGTAGGTTCCAGAAGAATTGTAAGCTTTTTAGTTGATCCTCTGGGAATGTTTGTTTTCCATTCATTGATCACAGCAAACGCAAAGGGCATTTGGAAAAAAGGGGTACCTGAGATGTTGAAGACGAAGGCGCAGAGAACGGAACGCCATCAACGAATATCATGATTTGGGTATTGAACCTCTGAAGATGAAGGCGCACAAAGAAGATGAACGAAGCTCAAAGTTCCAGACTTGGAGAGTGGACTTCCGAAAGACGCAGAACTAGTTGACTTTGTGTCGAATTGAATATAAACATGCAGAAAGCAGAAATACTAGTTTTTTTTATTAAAAATAACTCTATAACTTTTTAATTTATCTTTTTAATAATTTTTTATTTATTAAATAAAATAAGTTGTGAATATTTTTAATATTTTTAAAATATTAAATATTTTATTTTTTAGTTAATATTTTATTTTATTAATTATTAAAAAAATTATTAAAATTTTTTAGAAAATATAAAAAAATTTTGTTTATTTTATAATATATATATATATATATATATATATATATATATATATATATATATATATATATAGTTTGCAAATCTACTAACTGAGAATCACGCTTGAAATTTTGTGGAAATTAAATTTTTATAAAAAAATTTTGAGGAAATATTTTTCACTAAAACTTTCATATTCAGTAATATTCATAGAAATTTCGACGAAAAAAATTTACCAAGAAATAAGCTATTTTCTTGTAATGTCACTCTTATTTTATATTGTTTAGATTATTATCTCTGAACTTGTATCAAGGTAGTAGTTTTTGTATAAAAACTCTACCCATTAATCCAGTGCTAAATAAAGTATAATCATCGGGATGATATACAGAAAATCAAAATAGTAAACATAGACAACACACTTTTTTTAATTATTAAACTAACTCTCTTGAACACACAATTGCGTTTGAGAAAAAAAGAAAAAAAAGCCATAATTTGAAAGTAAGTAAAATTCACTTTTCCTTTGCCAAAAAAACAAACTCAGTTTTTCTATTTTTCACTGTCATATTTTATTTTAAACTAATTATTTGACCTCTACGTTGTTATTTTGAATTTTATATTTATCATTTTTGTTAAACATAATATACGTACATATAATTATTATTTTAGAATTTTTCTTTTTCTTAAGAACATCGACTTTTAAAGAAATATGTACTAATATATTTTATATTCAGTAATCATCAAGATGAGACCTATTACTTAATAAATTAATTATTTGAGATGGACTATCTTGATGGACTTCAGCCATATCACACTTACATAACCATATTTTTTTTTGTTATTATCATTATTTAAATAATTTTTTTCTCATCAACATTTATATCTTAATATTATTTTTTTTATTTTACTATTTCATTAACACTTAATTCTTAATTTTTTTATATGCTATAACCATTATTTGAACAC
This sequence comes from Castanospermum australe, assembly GCA_019955255.1. Taxonomy (NCBI): domain Eukaryota; kingdom Viridiplantae; phylum Streptophyta; class Magnoliopsida; order Fabales; family Fabaceae; genus Castanospermum; species Castanospermum australe. The sequence goes on along the minus strand of NSJW01000319.1, from coordinate 709,700 downwards.
TTTTTTTTAATTTTATTATTTCATTAACACTTATATTATAATATTTTTTTATATATTATCACCATTAATTAAATAATTTTTATCTTATCAAAATTTATACTTTGATATTAATTTTTTTTTTCAATTTGACAATTTTATTATTTTCTTTTAAAAGTTTGTCTGTATTTAAGAATATTATTTTTTAAAAAAATAGTATTAAATTATATTATTAATTGCTTCACAAACCAATTTTACTTGTACATATAAGTAGATAGATGATTCTAATTCGTTGTCCTACCATTTCTCATTAATAAAACAATCAAATATACACCAAAAAAAAATCAAACAAAAAAAATACCTGCACACACTTGATAAATGAGATAAAGCTCTATAAAGTTAGAAGATGATCCCTTTAAAATCTTGAGTTTCCATGTTGCTTCAAATATAAAGAGAGTTCTTTCTTAAGATGATAGGCCACGACACAAATTTAGAGAAACATTTCAAAAACAAAACTCATTTTTTTCCAAGAGACCAAAGGTAATTTTTCCAAAAAAATAGTTCTACACAAATTACCAAAACGAGCCCGTAAACAACTAGTTAAACTTAAATCTTAGCAGGTTTATCTTTTCAGCCTTTCGCCAACTTCATCAGCAGTTTCAACTTTCAACCTTCCTTATCAGTAAAAACAACTTCTGATCGGCTGCTAACTTAACACAATGGGAAGCATGCCCTCTCAGCATCATCTGAAGCCCACCAAATGATGCATATACCTCCCTGGAGTAAGACAAAACTCAGTCAGAGAATAGACCAATCTCATAAATGAAAAATATGCTAATGGGTTCATGGATTTCCAAGTGGAAACTTAAAAATTAAAAAGTACAAGAAGAGAAAGAAAAAGAAAATCCAAGTGATATATACAACTATAAGAATACATTTACTTCGATAGAAGTTGCATATAGGTGATAGGTTATCCGAGCACCCTAGGGTCCTTCATCATGCACTATATTAGGTTGCATGCAATCCAATTATAGTTGCAAAGATATGACTCCATATAGCAAAAAGCAGACCATAATCCATTCTACCTCCATGAAATAAGCAGAAAAGCGGCATACTTGCAAAAATGCAGCAAAACTACTTGTGCTATGGCTCAATTTGTAATGTAGAGCGGGTTTGACTAAACGTCCTAGGCAATATTTCTGATGAAGCAAAAAGGAAGAAAACTGCAATATAACATGTAAAATGTTTACATACACTTCAAGCTGAGGTTTTGAACCTCCATCATTTGTAATGTTATATAACCTTCCGTGCATGATGTATTCAAACTTGTCTTGAATTGACACTGAGCCATCCTGGAGAGGAAATCAATTGTGTAAAGGCAATATCAGTTACTTTTGAGACAAATAAAAACCATTCTAACAACTATAACAGATTTCTTAATTGTAGATAGCACAACAATAAGTATCATCCTAACCGCAATATACTAACATAATATTGTCATTACAGATTATTATCTAAAACACCCTGAGAAATGTTTTTAACTTTTTATTTAGTTACTTGTCACATCAAGAAATCATTAACCTTCTACAATTAGTGACAGAAAGGTGCCTGCTTGATCAAGTTGTTCTCACCAAAAATTTGTCTGATCCTTTCAAGACCTTAGGGTTCTTAGTTCAGGCTTCAAAATAAATGCATTTGCAGTCAGATAACCTGAAAGAGGGCAATAATTTTCCTAGTCCGTCATGACTTTGCCATGATTTCTGTAGGGTTATTTTCCAAGGTGGCAGCTATAAGCATCGCTTTATATTGGCATGCTGGTAATTGCTGTTGTAGAGAAGCTAATTTTAGAGGTTAGAAAATCAACCAGATGAGAGATAAATGGAGTTGAATAAAGGCCCTGAGGTTGAAGATACCTTCCACTTTCTTTAAGGTCTGTCAACAATAATTAACAGAAACAAAGATGCAAAATGCTTTCCTGATTGGCCGAAGAGTATTGTGTGAAGCATGAGAATGATATGGGTATTCTAAAGTCAATGATTTTCCTGGTATCCAGTGAGAAGATACATATTGAAACAAAATTGTAAGCAACTACTAGTTTTGATAACCTCTTTCATTCATTTACATTCTTCAGAGGCAGAAGTTTCAATTGGTCAACCATTACTTACAGAAAATAAACTTTCAAGAAAAGCCACCACCTGGCTGGGACTAATTAGTTGGTGCTGGAAGGTATGGCATAATAATAGAGGCAAATTTTAATATAGGACTTGATAATTCACCATTGGAGTTAACTACAACTTCGCGCAGTCCATTGTCTATTTGTCTGCATATTAGAAGCATGGACCACAAAACCTTATCTAATTCTAATCACATTGCTGTGCTCTACCATTTACTCTCCTCTGTCTCCTGTCTCTCTGTTAACAAGGCTTTTTCTATACATTTTTTTCCCACTGCTGTTCAGAATTTGTTTGTCCGTGCTGAAGTGAAGAAGACATGAGGAAGACAGAAGATATCTTTTTCTTTTCCGGGCTTTGTCTATACTAGTTATGCCTTAACAATGAACCACACTGATTTTCATTTTTTACCAAAGATTTTACTTGATTTTATTAGATATGATGATTGCAAAGTCATTTTTAGGACTATTTTCTGCGAGGTCAAATGCAAATTGAACTTATATATTTCAACACATGGAAGACATTTATTCTCTTTTGCCTGGCGTATTGTCATTCATTTATTTAATTTACCTTAACAAGACCCATGCTGCTAAATGTGCAAACTACCTTAGGCTAAGAGTTATTTCAATTTCCAAATCCAGTGTATCAACAGTAAGTAAAAGTTGAGAAAATGTTTCGCTAGCACCAGTTGAAAGCACCTCCACAGATTATGTGTGACTGCAAGCATGGTTTTTACGCTAGGTCCACAAATGATCAAGCAGATAATTCAATCAGACAGGAAAGTTCATATAAGAGCTGGATTATGTAAAAAGGATAAGTAGCTTATTGAAAAAACAAGACTACAAGAGAACTATGTTTATATTGTCTATAATATAGTAAAGCAGGGAACCATAAATAAGAAGAGAACTATGTTTACCTTAGTATTTAAAACAAGTGAGGGAGACAAAGCCATCAAGAATCTTTCATTTTTGTTCATAGGATAAATCTCTGTATTTACATCTAGAAGCATGTACATGTCACGCTTCTCACTCCGTGCTACAATCCGAGATACTACAAGAAAATAGTCATGAAACTATAAAGTTCATGCCAACTGAACACATGATTAAATTCAAAGGAAAGTATACAGGGAAAACACACACACAAACACTGAGGATTACAAGGCTATATCACTAAATGTTGTCTAACATGTCAAAATCCATAGGGATCTAATATCTATCTAAAGTGACGTCTGAGGAATAGTATAATCATTAATGATTGCAAATTATATAACACATTGTTGCTACTTGCTACAATTTTACTCAATCGAGTTGCAGATCTCTAGAATGAACTACAATATCCGCATCCCAAGCAGTGAATGTTTTCATAATGAAATACTAGACTTTTGGTATTTATCAGTCATTTTTCCTGTCCTTGGTTCTCACTTCTTTTTATCAGTAAGTGCAATTCACTCTTTGAGCCAAAGCAAAACCTACTTTTTCCCTCAACTTACTCAACTGACTTCGACTCTATATCTGCTCTGATTTACTCATACATTAGGATTCCTCTATGAATGGAGCCTGACATTTCATATATCCATCTGTAACCTATTATAGTTTTCAAATAGAATACAACCAAACTCTTGTCAAAACTACTTCACTGCTACAGACAAACAGTATAATTTAATATATATTCTATCTAAAGCTGCCCATCAACAAAACCATAAAGAAAAATTTCTTCCTAGTTCTTTTTTTTTTTTGGTCGAAATTCACATTTAAATAAAAAACATTATCATCAATACCTTCTACCTCAACAGTCAACAATGGCATATCCAAAGGGCAAGGCACCTAACTTGAGTGCAATTTTGATTAAAAAAGTGCAAGAAGGAATATGTGGTGGGCATGAAACTAAACAGCAATGAGAAGCAGGATTCCAAGAAAGCACATACCCTTGTCATACTTTTTACCATCTGGATCTACATTCTCAACCTTGAAAATGTCATCAAAAAGAAGCTCACTCATCCTTCAAAGCAAATTAGGTGCGGTTGATCACACCCAACTCAATTCTTAGAACAGAATACAGGGTAGCTTACAAGTTACAACCTTTGTGCTCCAAAATACTCCAGATCAGGGCAGCAAGCCTTTCAAGTTGTGCTGAGCACAGAGCAAACACTAAAGTTTAGAGAGAGAGAGAGAAGGAGAGAGGGAGAAAGCATTATATTTTTTTATACACTACTCAAAATTTTATGCATATTAAAGAAGATGGACCAGGTTAACTCAAAATTTAGTCAAGTTACAGTATGATCTGATTTCTGGTCCAGTCCTAAGCCCAATCCAACTAGTCCAAAGGAGCTAAAAGGAGAATTGGATGTTATCAGAGCTGGGAAAACAAGCTAACCTGGCTGAGCCAGATACAATTTGGCCTTAACCAAGCCGCTCCAGGTTGGCTCGTGTAATAAACATGCCAAAAATCAGGGAACCCTAACCCAACCCTTTTGGGATTGCAGGTTAAACAGGTCAACCCACTCTAAAAAATAAAAATTAAAATTAAAAAATATACTGCAACATATAGAAAATTGTGCTTAAAAACTTCGAAAAAAATCACAAAAAATCAATAAAAATAAAATAAGATTGAATAAAACCTACATACTACATCGCTATATCAGTCATTCAGTCTTAACAATTACAATAAGCATACTTAGAAGCACTCCTTATGTGCAGGACTGGAGAATAATATTATTTGCAATCTGCTAAACATTATGACTCTTATTTTGGTTGTGAATTGTGACTCCAACACTTTAAATATTTGAACTCGTGCTCAATCACACTGCAATCATGAAATTCCCGTCTAAAATTTAATATCATATATCAATTACAATGAAGCAGATGGTAAATGCAAATCTTTTTTACTCCAATTGATCTACAGAAATGCATATATTGCCTCTAATACTCTCTGTCTCTGTCTCCTCACCTTTGCTTTTCTGTGCATAAATTCATCTATCCACCACCAACATTCCATAACTGCCCCACCCACTTCAGAAACTAAAAAAAATAATAGCCGCAATCCCACCAAATTTTCTAAGATGAAAAGAGAGGCAAAAAATGGAGTCTAAGGGATCCATTCTTTATGAAGCTTATCCTGCTACATGATTTATTGGTTCTCTGTGTTTCACTGGAATTTGATTTCTTCTACTTTATTCAGCAGGCTAGAGTGTATCTTTAAAATCTGATTGAAGGGCTGTACTTGTACAGTTATACCAAATAAAATCACATTGAGAAGGTCATTCTTTGAGTTATTGAGCTTCTCTTTACCAAATGATTATTTGGGATTTAGAGTTTGCAGTGGCCAGGATTATGCTGTGACCACACACAGCTGTTGCTACCCAACAACTGGGAAGCCGCACTGCAGATACACTTGCATTCATGGGCTCTGAGCCTCTGGCCTAATTGCAAGCTAATATTGATCCTACTAAGGGTAGCAGCAGCCAAGTGTTGTCCTTTCTTTTAATTTTATAATATCAGGAACAGTATCTGCATTACAATGATACACTACTGTGATCCTAGTTAGCAGCATCTCAATCATAATATTTTAATATGTTATGAATAGCATGATTAGACCATAAAAGAAAGGAAATCAATACAAAAAATAATTACAACATTGTATATATTTGATTTTCCAACATCAGTATACCATTGCTATTTCATGGAAGCTGCGAGGGTTCCGCAGACATTGAAACAGCCCACCACCCTCACCAAAAATACAAACTTTGGATTAAAATAAATTCACCCAATTAGAATCAGAATGCCAAAGCCAAATTTTAAAGGGTATAACTTTGCACTCACATGCCTTCTATGTTTGCACTCCTATACTGGGGACAAGCAGAGAAACAGTGGCTCGCTGCCTGACTGGGGCGGTAGGCGGCGGTGGCTGTGGATTGGGGAAACTCGGAAAAGGGACAAAGGCAGAAGAAGTTCATTCAATTCAGGGCAGAAGCTTCCGCGACCGTAACCTAAGAAAACCAGCCGAGAGCCCCAAAGTAGGCTAAGTAGCTAAAGCCCCCACGGATTCAGGTTAATTGGGCTGGGCTGATTAGTGTGACAATTCGATTTTAAATTAGTCCGTATTTAAATTAATTTATTTTATATTTAAATAATTTATAATTAAATTTTTATTAAATTTTTTTTTATAAAAAGTTACTAAACATGTCCTAAATCAATCAAAATTTTATTAAACCCACTTTATTGCATTTTTGGTTCAATAAACTTACTTTGTCGATTATTTTTCTTGTTTTTTTTTTTTTGTCAAAGGATACGAGTAGGAGGGGAGAGGGATGGGATATTCTCATGAGGACTTGATGTCAGGTATGAGTATTTTAAGACAATCTTTGTTGTCATTTTAACGAAGCCTAATCCCACGATCATGTTCCCTCCTCGTGTTGTTAGTTGTTATTCTTTTTAGGTAAATGGGTTTGACTTATCATTCATTGGCTGATTAGTGGTTAGTTAGCTCATAAGTCAATTTTTTTAATTAAAAAAATTTACAATTAGGTTGGAGAAATCATAAAAAGTTGACTTGTGAGTGAGCAAATATATTAGATTTTTAACCTAACAAGGTTGTTTAAGTAATTAAAAAAATGTGCGTTCTATTTTAAATACTTGAATTTAAATATTATGTTAATACTTAAAAAAATAATTATTTTAAATACATTAAGGAAAAAAAAATATACTTTTAAAATTATTTATAGAAGAATTTTGTCTCTACCGACATAAAAGTTAATTTAAAGATGTTTTTATTGTATGATTAAAGTTTTTTTTAATTAATTTCATAAATTAATAATTATGCCTTTTCTTTAATGATTTTATATTTTATACTAAATATGCTAAGGATCTAAATATCAATACCAATATTTCTAAAATACCTAAAAGATGTTAGTATATCCAAAGCTTCCTTAAAATCAAGTGGAGTATCAAGTCCAAAAAAAAAATGGAGTCTATAAAGAAAAAGTAGTTACGCATAGGTGCACAATTCTCTAAGTGGGTGAATATTTTGGTGTGCAAGAAAAGAAATGTTGAAAATAATTTTTATAAAAAAAAAGATAATTAATTTGAGAAAGGAAAGACTTTTTCTTTTTGTTTACTATGACAAAAAGAATCTTGAAACTTTAAAGTTGTGAACTGTGAATCACTTAAACTCCTGATTACTACTCCAGAGACTAGCAGCTTGAGAAAGGAAAGACAATAATTCGGAAAAAGAAATAGAAATGTCATGAGAAGACAGGTTGTTGCTACGAAGTATCGCCAACATCCCATCTCTGAGTGCCTCTTTATATTTGCTAACCAATATAAGCAGAGAAGTTAGCTTATGGGAGGACCATGCACAACAAAAACTTGTCAATTTGTGAAAGTGATGTTTTAAAAATTAGTTCAACTTATCAAACTGGTTGAACTGCCGATCAAAATTCATATTAGTTGAAGTCAAAACTTTTTTTTTTTATGTGGTTGAAGTCAAAACTTTTTTTTTTTTATGTGGTTGAAGGCGAAAACTTAAAACTATTTTTCTTTTTATCCAGAGAAGGTTTCACCACTGGTTTTGGAACCTAAGGGTGGCCCCCTAGTAAGACCCCAAGTAGTCTTGGGCTCCTTAATGAGACCCAAAGGAGAAGGAGGGCTCCTTAATGAGACCCAAAGGAGAAGGAAAAGGAAAAATTAAGAAAGGAGCATTGGAAATTGAACTTTCCCATTCCACGTACCAAAGGATGTTCCCATTACTAGGTTACTAGCCATGGAAAAACTTAAAGCTATTTTGATGATTCAACCTTCCAAAGTCAATGAAAGTTGATAAAATTAACAAAAATCAAATAATTAGCCAACTCTGTGCAAAATTAAATTTTGAATTTAATTGGATTTAACATAAATTCGAGTTGTAAATTTTTCAATGATTTATGCTAATTTCAGGTTACATGACCTAAAATTATCTAAAATTAAAAGAAAAGGTTAAAGAAATTTAAAAAAAATGATATTTCTTAATTAGTGAATGTCATAAATTCCCTATTAATATACATATTTTTTGGGTACAGATAATTTAAACATAAATATAGTTACTTTTAAATTACACTCTCTGTACTCAATGTATTTAATATTTTTTTTGCTCCAAATTCCTTTTTAATATATACTAAAATAAGCACTACTAAATGTTTTTACATTAAATTCAACTTTCAGAAACGCTTAAACAAAATGTCCAAAAAAAACAAAGAAACGCTTAAACAGAAACAATATGGAGAGAAATTATCTCAAATTTCTTATTAATTTATTTATTAATTTTTTTTATCGTCAATTTTTTTTATTTTTTATTTATTCATTTGGAGTCTTACATGCTGATGAAAAGTCAAGAAGCATGAAATGTAAACAAATTTTGGGCTTTTGGGCTTATCCAAAAATTGCCCACTGAATGATGCATATTTCTTTTACGTTCATGAGGACTAGCTGGTCCGAAACAACTATAAGGCCCTTTTGGGCTTCTCCAAAAATTGCCCACTGACTGATGCATATATCTTTACATTCATGAGGGCTAGCTACTATAAGGCCCATGGCCCGTATGCTGCAATGTCAGTTTGTCACATACTCACAGTTATGCATTATATGTTTAAACAAAACATATAATAATGCTTTGTTTAAAAAGTTATGCATTATATATTAATTTGATAGAAACAAATTTATAGTTGATTATTTTTGTTGACTATTTCTAGTTGATTTTGTATTGCCATATTTATATGTTATTATATAATATTTGTTATATTAATTATCTTTTTTTTAATAATGAGTGATGCATCATGTGCATGCATCCATAATTAAACAAGTCCACAAAGGATGATTCAATTAATATGATCAAACTATATCCACACGAAAAAAGTTTTTGGTTTGAATCTTATTGGTGATTCATTATTGGTAGACATTCATTATTTAATTTGTAGTTTGTCTCGCCTTTGGTTGTAAAGCAATCTATCTTACCTCTACAAATTTAGTCAATAAAAATAAATTCTATAATTAAAAGCAACCAAAAAAAATTCACTTTTTATTTTGTAACTCCCACGAAAAGTAGAAGGGTAAAATGCAACTAAAAAAAAATTTCTTGCAACTTTATCTCATGTATGATTTATCCCTTGAGTTTTAAAAAGAATAAAAAAAATTCCTTGAACTTTAATCAATGTTCCAAAAAAAAGTTTTCTTTATTAAAGATATTTCAATTTATTAATGAAAAATATCATGTGCATATCGCGTATTGATTTAAAATGATAAATTAAAATATAAAAACCTACTTAAACATTTATTTATATGTTATTTATCTCTTGAGTTTTAAATATAATCAAAATACAAGAGATTTGAGTGTTTTTTATTAGTTTTCAAAACTTAAAAGGTAAATCAAACATAAATCAAAGTTCGAAGACCTTATCATATTAACTGAGCCCCCAAGTTGGATGGATTGAAATATCTTGGACAAATGAGTTTTTTACACATTAATAAATCTTAAGGTTTTTTTTTACCCTTTTTAAAACTCAATAAGTAAATAGCAACTGAGATAAAGTTGAAAAGGGAGTTTTTTGCATTTTACCTAAGTAAAATTATCTCTTTAGTCAACATAATTATTTTTATTTTTCACAAAATAATCAACATAATTAGGTTTTGGGTCAACCGAAACTACGTTGTAAAGTGTGGCAGAAATAACTGAATTTGGCATATGAGCTTGTGGATAAAATCGTGCAAAACACTTCAAGCAAGGGAATGGTCCCCCTCAGTTAGGTTTCAGTCCTGGTATTGTTGTCCACATTGATAGAGACAAAGAAAATAAAATAAAAGAGGAATGTGTTCGACCTTTTTTTTTTGGGGGGTAAATAATGTCTTCGACCTTTTTAATACAAATTGGATCATGAACATAAAAGCCATTGTTCTAACAATTCAATTTTTTTAGAAATAAATGAATTTTTATCTTTAATATTAAAATTTGTATATAATTTTGTGACAGGCTGTTATTATTATTATTATTATTATAGCGTCTTGACTCAATTCTTAATTTTTTTAAAAAATTTATATGATTATTTTATATTTATTATAGATTCATTATTTAAATAAAAATAATTTTATATAAGAGTGATATGTATTTAAATTTTAAAAATAATTATATTTTTTTTATAAGAAAAGGAGTTAATATGAATTTTGTTAATTATGAAGAGGGTTGAAACATTTTTAATGGATAAGTATTACAAATTTACAATTTAGGTATTAGCAAGTTATTATGGGTATTTTTTGAAACTTAAAAATAGAGACTAAATAGAGGAAATCTCCTATATTATATAGTATAAATAAATAAATTATTATTATTTTCACTTCCAATATACTAATTATATATCTGGTTTAATTATAAATTCGTTTATTAACAAAAAGTTGTATTTCTTAGTCAACAAATTCTACAACTATTATTTATTACTTAAAAAAAATAGAGCATACTGTAAATTGATCTTTTGACATATAAGTTATTGACAAAAGTCATCCCTGAATTTTTCTTTATGAGACAACACTTTTGACTTTTGACGTACTACAAATTTGATAAAATCAAAGGTTTTGAACAAAGTAGTTTTTTTATACACCTCCACCACTTTTTATCTAGATACAAAGATAAAGTCTGGTATACTATTTAAAAATATTATACTATTAAAATGATAAAATCCTAACCTTTATTGCTTGTCGCCTAAATTCCTGCCACTTAGCATAATATTTTATTTTTTACCATGTCAACTTAATATATTAGTAATTGATTAATATGTTCCTTATCATATTTTTTATCTTTTGCTGAGGAGTGGACAAGACGTAGATTTCAAGAGAGAAGGATTTTAACTTAAGTAGAGCGCATTTTAAGTGGGGAAGAAAAATTTTGAGGAAGAAAAAATAATGATAAGTAATATTTATAAATTTTGAATTGTGAGTCTAGGAATGATCATGAATTATATATATATATATATATATATATATATATATATATATATATAAAATTTTAAATATATTATTTTATACATCTAATTGTATTTATATCTTATGTTTTTACAAAATTATTGTGGTGACATATGGTATGGTATTAGAATACAATACTCAAACTTGTATCCATACGACATATTATTTAAAAACTCGTGTTTTACTTTTGATATGATTTTAAATTACGATCCATAATAATAGTTTCAGCTTGCAATATTATTTTTATGAGAGTTTTTTAGCAATTCATTATGTTTTTACAATTATGACTATATCAATTATGTTTTTTTTTTACAATTGTCAACAATTTTGATAATCGCAACATAAATGTAATTTAAAACTATGCTAGGTTATTTATAATAGATCATAGAATACCCATAGCACTCTTTGCTTCTTGTACTGGTTCTTAATTTATTCATCAAACTCAAACAGTAGTACAAATATTGCTGGATAATTGCACAAAGCCACCAATTTTGCAGATAAAAGACGATGCACTAACAAACAGTGCTGGGAAAGATTGTGGTTTTGGATTGCTTCATTTGCCTAATCACTCTTTGTTTTCTTTCTCCACAGCTCTTTTATTCCTCCAATCACTGCCCCTGTTGACCCCTAGCTAGAGGGAAAGCTAAAAGTGTGCCTTTTTTTGGCACCCATTAGACACAGAAAGCTTCCCCTTTATTGGAGAGAAAGGCTTTATACCCCCGTTCGAAGGAAAGCACAAAGCAGAGTAGAAGGGGATGATAAGGGAGATAGTCATCATTTTTTTTCTTCTTTAAACTAGTTGCTTAGGTTTTATTATTTTTAAAACATGTTTTTAAAAACAAACTATCCAAACACATGAATTTTTGTCTGTTTTTTAATATTGATCTTCTGAACTGTTTCACAAAACAGTGCCAAAAAAAACCTAAAGAACAAAAATCAAAACAGACATATCCTTAAACCTGTTCTTATTTTGTTTGGAGGAAGAAAAAACCGTGTTGAGGTTCAATCAACTTTTAAAATAAATAATTGAGTAGGATTTTTTTTTATTTCTTAGAAGTATCCTTTTATTTCATTGAATAAAAAATTAATCTTTTAAAAAATACGATTCAGAATTCTGAGTTCCTTCTACTCAAATTGTCTATTTTCCTGTTTATAAATATATATATATATATATATATATATATATATATATATATATATATATATATATATATATTATCTGTTTCTCTTCTTCATAAATGCCTTAATTTCTCTTAAATAATATGCCATATAAAGTTATATTGGAGCCCAAATGCCCACATGTATATGACATTAATTTGTCAATGAAATAAAGGAATCATTGGAGTTTTAACGAGTTAAAATAAAAGAGAGTTAAAATGATCTCTTCTATATATAATTATATATATTCTCTGTGCATGACTAGATTGCACAAGTTTGGTTCTTCAGCTTGTTTTCATGTTAGCCATAGTTCGGAAAATATTCCATCAATTATTGTATCAGCCAAAGTATTCCATTTTAAGTGCTGTCAAATGCTCACATGCATATACAGTGTTGCAGATTTCATTATTGGCCAAGTCACTTACTTGAATTAGCACATTTTTAATATAAAAGAACAAATGCATCATAATTATTAACTATAACTTTTCATCTATCAATAGGGGTTGCCATCCAACATTAACTACAATAAGGTTGCAGCTAATATTTCTCTTCCAAATTTCATAGCAAAACATTACTCTCCCGATCTTGTAACTGTTATTAAAGATGAGTAGTGACGTAGGTGATTAAGCAATATGTGTGGTGATTATAAAAAAAAAAAAAAAACACACACACACACACACACACATTATATTTGTCTATACAGTATTTACATGCATTCAATTACGTAAAAAACTCACAAAAACAAACATCAACAATCAGAAATTAATTTAAAAGATATTGATGAAATTTTAATTATTTGAAATATACAAGAGTATTGAGTTTAATTGTGCAAGTTATAGAAGACCCTATGAACACTTAATAGCTCAACATATTTGTTCGCTTATATATACAAGCCGAAAGAATTAAGATTACAATGTTGTATGGGCCTTGAACAACCGACCATGGCCCATTAATAAGGATTTTAAAGTAGCTCAAATCAGTGACTCATTTCTGATATAGTTTAGTCGACTCGATATCAATCAATCAATAGTTAACATTTAATAGCATTAGTTAGCCTATTAACATAGTTAATATCATAATTTTCACATCTATTGGCATTAATTAGCCTATAACATTCATTTGTTTTAATATGAGTTTATTAATAGTTTCCTTTTTTAAAAAAAATTGAAGAAATACAATGTAATGTATCCTAGAGAGAAAAAAAAAAAAGAGACGGCATGCAACAAAGTAAACTGTTGAAAAAATTTTCCACAAACGACAAAAATTCACCTATAAACTTGCAAAAAAAAAGAGACATTTGCATTAGATTTTACTATAGAGTGAGGTGTAATTTTGTTGATTTTCAAAATTTGAGCACGAAACATGCTCCATTAAGAATGTGGCCCATCCTAGGCATCGCTCTCACCGTTTATCAGTCACGTCTCTGCAACAGCTTGCCTTGTACAATCAAATGTATTCAATACACGTTTCAAAACGGATGTCATAAACAGGGGCACAAATCACGAAATTGATACCCTAACAATGGTAACTAATCGTCCTGACACATTGCCTGTAAAAATAGGGAATAACCCTCTGACTCAAGGTATGATTAATTAACCATTTTCACTTGAAAAACATTCTCCTCTTAAGCATTTTTTTACTTGAACATCGAAGTGTTTTTTACAGGTATTGTTGCCGCCACCCTAAATGATCAAACAACTTCGACATTCAGTTATTACATCAAAGCCTACGGAAAGCCCACTTGGAGTATTTTGAATCAGAACAAAATCGAAATTTTTTTTTGTATAAAATGAAGCTCAAAGTTTCACATAGATATAAACAATTAGTCTAAATTGGGTAACATCACATAAAGATTTCCTAAACTGAGCTACACGATATGTTTTATGTTTGAACAACTATTATCAAGTCTGCTATTCCATTCAATTGATGTAATTACTAGTCAATTTGGACTAGATTCCGCAAAATACTGTCCTTATTTGAAAGTATCTTAGTTTTGTACTAAATGTGTTTTAAGATAGCACATAGGAAAATATCCTTTCATATTTGTCTATCGGTATATTGTTTTTGCCTTTTCGTACACAGTTTCAATTAAAATGCCATCTCAATATGTGCTTCTTTTAGATTTTATTTTGGTTCTCTCAATAAAAATATAACTCGCTTATCACTATATTCAATACTCGTTGGTCCATTAATGTATTGTTTAGCACCTTAACATATTTGTTCATGTAAAATGTAAAATATGATGTGACATTGTTATTCAGCAACATGAAACATCTGTTAGACAAGCTTTCAATTAAAGACACAAAGTAGTGCTTTTTTTTTTTTGGTTTATGATTCATGCGACACCATTTTAAGTGAAAAAATAATAAAATTTGACTCGTTTAAAAGTGAATAGTTTATTTTAGAAAGTAAAATCAGAAATATTAATTATTAATAAAAAAATTAATAAAATAAATTTTAATAGTTTTATAATTTATTATACATGTACATAAATTTTATTATGATCTTAATCATTAATTTTTTCATTAACTATTATAAATTCTTACTTTATTCTCTAAAGTGACAATCCAAAAAAATTATACCATTTCATATCATTGGTTGAGAATTTGTCAAGTACATAGTCTATAATAAATAAGGGTTACTTTACATTTAACTGTCTGCATGGAGAACTTTGTTTAGTTATTGACTGGTAGATTGATGGAGTTAAAAATATGAAACCATGTTTTTTAGGGACAAGAAAGATTGAGAAATGTTGACTGTGAAGAACTAAATTAAGAATGAGCTCATTATTCAATGACCAAAATATGATTTTAGTACAAGTTTGTAATATGAAAGGTAAGATAATTATGTACTCGGTGAAAATTAGGTACAATATCTATATTATTATAAAAGGAAATTCTCTTTTTTGGTGTCTAATTTTCATTGTTCTTAAAATGCTATTATTTTTATTTTTTAAATATTTATTTCAAAAATATAAAAATGTAAACTAGGTATATTTGTCTTCAAAATTTAAATATATTTCAATCCTGTAACCATAAATATAACATAATTATAATTGCTTTCAAAATTTAAATATATCTTGATTTATAAAAAATAAAAAAAGATATACAATTATTGTGCAATAAATTTATTTAAATCTTTAAAATAAAAAATACAAATTCTCTCAATTTGCTAGTAAAAATAGACGTAATGATTCAAAGTTTAATTCAATTGAAAATAATATTAAGAAATGAGAAGTGTCTTTAGCTAAATATAACAACAAGAGTGTTTTGAAATAAAAAAAATTTAGGAATTAATTTGGTTTATAAAGAAAATCATTTGTTTGGAAAGTAATAAATTATGAGTTGATTTGGCTTTGAAATATTTTTTATTAATTGTCTATATATAGAAACTCTCTCAAATTGATTTGAGTAAATTGGATTTGATTTAAATTTTAATAATTTAAATTGACAATTCCTTATTGATTTACCTATTTTATCTATCCTATTCATGGATAAAAAAGTACAATTATTATTAAAATAAAATAAATTTAATTAGTCTTAAATGTGTTCTAAATATAAAAATCAATTTACAAGTATATTTAAATAATATTTTTTATCAAAAATTCTGAACATAAAAAATTAATTCTAAATTAAATTAAATCAAATTTATTTTTTTGATATTTTCAAAGTCAATATAATGAAGATAGGAATTGTTTTAGATAAGCATGATAAAAACATACATGATGAATTTCACAAAACCTATTTTGTAATATTTTTACAAATGAGTGGAATGGGTTTCTGGTTTTTTTTTTAATTTTTTTTAATATTTCGACTGAAAATTAAAAGTGAAATATGTGTATCACGTCTACACTACCTATGAGTAATTTCACGAAATTCATTCGTCATATATAACAATGCCCTAATAATAATAGGACAAGAAATAGGAATGATATTTTTAAACAAGGATAAGTACTTTTTTTTTTTTGTATGTTAAGGATAAGTACGTAAATATTGTTATTGCCATTCCTACTTGTGGAATTCCAAATTCAAGAGAAAAAAAAAACGCACTCTATCTCAGAGCAATATTTTATGGAGGATCATTGAATTGAAGTTCTGATAAATAATCATAACTTAAAAGGCTTGGCTGCACAAACATTCCCTGTTCATTTCCGGATAACAAAAGGCATCCATACATAGTTTAAGTGTTATGAAATTTCAATTTTTTTTTTTAGAGATTATTTGATTATCAAATGGAATTTCACTCAAACTTTTCTTTCCTCACGAAGGTCTTGTACTTTTTTTTTTTGGTATAAAGAAGAAAAAGCCACCAATCCTACTCGACAGGAAACCACTTTAACATCAGCGTCCACCGTTGACTTTCACCGTGGGAAGAAAGAAAATTAAAAAAAAAAAAATTTAAATTTTTTCTTATTTAAATAAAAAATATTAAAAGAAAAAAATTATAAAAATAAAAAAAATTTTCATTTAAATTTTCTTTCATTCCAAAATTTAAAATTTTCTCTCATTTTTTATTTTCTTTTCTTTCATCCAAACAAAGAAATAGAATATGTTTAAACAAAAAATAAATAAATAAAAAGAGAAAAAAAATTATGTCAAAATTTTAATTTTAAAATATTTAAAATAATTTTTTTCTTTCTCTTTATTCTCCTCAATTCAAAGGCAGTGTATAAGTATTGTAAAATGAAATATTCTTTTATACGTAGACAACATTATGAATCTGTAGCTCCCCAAAAAAACTACGTCTCTTGTTTTTTTAGATAACAAAGAAAGCAATTTATCAAATCTCTAATCACTAACTTATTTTTGTTACTTTTATTAACTTATAATTTATTGTCAAAGTATTTCTAATTCTGACTATGAAAAATAAAGCCTGATAAATTAAAGTATGTAATTTCTTTTAAAGACCCTAGTTTTTTTATTGTAATATTTGATATGCAGTAGAATTGAATGAGTCTGAAATGAGAGTTTTTGTGTTTGTTAGTAAAAAAATAACAGGAAATTCATGGAATTTATTTTAAGAATAAAGCATGGAAATCATTAGTTATTAAAAAGGTAAAATTAGAATTCCATACTCTATAGAATGTGCATTAAGTTTTTTTGTCTACTATATCCTTATTAATTTTATAAAATTATAATTATTATCCTTTTTTTGAATTTAACCTATCTAATAAGATGACTTCTCAACAAATAAAGATTCAACATACTTAGGTAACCATATTGTTTACTATACTATAAACTTATGTAAATAATTATTAAATTATATAAAATTATATGTGAATACTATTATTAATACTTTTTTGTTTATATATATATATATATATATATATTTGTAATTATATCTAAAATTTTATAAAAATAAAAATAAAAATAATTTAGTAAAATATAATTACATTTAAACTTTTTACATAAAGGATATTAATGTTATTTATTTTAATTTTAATTTCATTCTATATTAATTCCATGAATCAAATAATGAAATAATTTAAGAAAATGTTCTATTTCAAAAAATATCAAATTAAAAATTATAAATGATCATTTCATTATATTCTATTTTAAAATTATTATATTTTAATTTTATAAAATAATCATTCCATTTATTAAATATGACATGTATTAATATTCAAGAGAATTTACAAATATTTATTAATTATTATTTTTTTACGATAAATACTTAAAATTTAAAAAGTAAAATTAATAATGAATAAATATTTAAAAAAATCAGCCAAAGTAATCTCATTTCAACGAATATATTATAACCTTATTTAAGAACTGAACAATTGTTGCAGCTATTGCAGTATTGGATGGATGACATTAATGACAATAATTTATTACAACAAATGTTAGGATAAAAAAAAATGACCGAACAATAATGCTCAGTTATTACTATATAGTATTTTTTTTAATTTGACAATGAGATAAACTCTTTTTAATATTCTTAAGACATTAATATTAAATTTTGTTAGAAATGATATAAAATGTTAACTCATATAATTAAATAAATAAATATTTTTATAGAAAAATAAAACAAATATAATTTATGATAGTAGTGATTATTCCTTATTTAATTTAAAAAATTTCTTTTTATAGGAATATAATTTATCTCTAAAAATCATTAATTTTTTTACAAAATATTTTTTTTTTAAAATACAATTTTTAAATCATCACTTTCACTTAAAGTGTCAGTGACTATTTAACTACCCATTTTCTAGTCATTTATCATCTTTTGTTAATATATTTGACAAGGTGGTACATATTATAGAGCAGATATGTTTTGAATGATAAAAAAAATAAATTTACATTAAATATATATATATATATATATATATATATATATATATATATATATATATATATATATATATATATATGTTCCACACAATTATTATGAAAGATTACTTTTTATCACTTGAGTTCTTGATTACATCTCTGAATTTTACTATGAAGACAATATCCATTCTGAAAATGGATGATAAATATTAAAATACAAGTTATTTTTTCTTTTGATTTTTAATCATATCACTCTTCACATCTTGTGAAACATCTTTTTTAAGTTTTTTAAAAAAAATTTCGTCAATTCATGTTGCTGAAAGAAATATGGTCATAATTGTCAAATTTTTTAAAACCAATTATAAAAAATAAAACTAATATCTTAGAATTTACTTCACTCCAATATCTCAAATATGTTTCTAATTGATTAGAAATATGTTAATAATAAAGTAATGCTCATTTTAATAGTAATTAATTGAAAATTTGAACTAAGTTATAATCAATGTAATCATGCAATTTTTGATATAGAATCAATGAGATTTGAACTCAATCAATTTATCATGCAATTTTGTATGTTAATCATAACTAAATTTTTGATAAAATTCACAAAATAAAAGAGAGTTATTTAATAAAATTAAATAGTAAATAAGAATAGAACTAGGCTAGGTTTTTTTTAAATAAGACTAGTCTTTTTGTAAAACACTAATGTAACACCTGTGCGATGGATGAATTTTTTTT